>VWYI01019034.1:0-50163 GCA_013399455.1 Anthoscopus minutus | reverse complement strand
TATTAATAGCAATAATTCTCACTATTTATCTCCTACAAAAGCCTGCAATTCATTGTTTCAGTTTCTTTGTACATCATGGGCTCTGTTGAAATTATAGCTATGCAGGAATGAGTATTTTCAGTTTAATTAATAAAGTCATCATGCCAAACATACATGTTGTTGATGAGCTGTATAGCCTTTACTGCATTATGCATGAACAAATAAATACTTATCACCAAATTCCTGCACTTACCTTCATCTCTGCCAGGCAACTGTTCAGAAACAGATCCAGAAGAATCTTTCCTGGAGAGAGATCTTTTTGTCTTCCCCTGCCCTGTACGACTTCTCTGACGTACCATAAATCCACCAATACCTGATTAAGGAATAAAAAAATTCAACATATTTAATAAAAACCGTGTTCCATAGTATGAATGAGAGCCAAGATTACTCTGCAGGTCAAGGAGACTATTGTACCTAGACGTCTAAGGATGAAGCAGCTGAAATGATTGAGGAGTCTCCATCTGGAATTTTACACAACATTTCTGAATTTTTATGTCTCAGTGGGTATGCATGTAAAGAAAATTGATCAGAATTTCCAGACTATAGAATATTTGCAAGAAGTTCGAATCACCAAACCTGGCAACTTTCAGGTGTTGGTTTTCCCCTCCCTCGGGGCAAACTAATGAGTTGCTGGAATTAACTGTCAATCTACCAAATGAAACCTATTAAAGAACCTCAAAAGACCACAAAAAATCCTCTGCAAATAGCTCTAGAGAGCCCACCACTCCAAATGATGCTACTGGAGAAGGACGTATCCCAAATAAAAAGATAATTAATCAAAATCACAGTGTCTGAAAACTCCTGAATCCTTCACTAGAGACTGATCCTTTGCAGTTGGTGTGTATCTACTAAATGCATCAGACACAGACCTGTTTCGTTTTTCAGAGGAATTGCTGGCTGCAGAAAACTAATGGATAGCTAATGGATGTATTCTAAGTGGATATAGCTCAACTGTTTGTGCACCTAAGACATATAGTTAATTAATTCAGTCAGGATAATTAACAGTCAACTGCACAAAGAAATTAAAATTAATGAATTCATCCAGTAACCAAATTAATTAAAATTCACCTGTCAGAAGTAATCTGCAAATACCTGGTAACTATTCTTCTACAATATTTCAGAAACCAAGTAAAATAACTGCAAAAAGTTCTCTAAAGTTCAGATATTTCCATATATACACACACACATAAAACTCTCCTTCTCCAATTACAGAAATACAGCACAATTTCCTATCAAGTTAACAATCAATACAAGGCACAGATCTGAACTACTACAAGTAATTGGCAAGAACACTAAGAACAAGTGCACTGCTGACCAGCAACCTTTGGAAATGTGTTTTGGCAAAAAGAAAAAAGGAAACTTGAAATAGAATAGGGAAAAAAAATCTACAGTCAACAATAAGCAATAGAGTACTTCAGAATTTCACAGTGTTTTCTAATTTTTTTTTTAAATTATACAGAAAAAAATGAACAATGGACACACTATGATCTAAGTTACTTTATCCTACCAGGTCTGTATGGTTTTCGTTTCCTTTTTTTAATCCCATCAGCTCCTTCAGCCACTTTGGTGTCATCATCCACAGCTTCCCGTTCTGGGCTGGAATCGGATTTTCCATCACAATCCATAAGGTCACCTTCTGCAAAAAAGAGGCAATGGTAACTTTAACTAGAAAAAAGAAAAATATTTTTTCCAAAATTACCACATCTGACTGTTTTATAAGAAACTGGCTGAGAATTATAGATTTTTCAAAACAGTGACAGGTAATCATAATCCCTGGACATTTCTGGGGTACCCATCCTATCCACATTTCCTGCGAGATGATGTTTAGACAAAACCAGCTGTAATTAGTATCTGTAAATCAGAGAAAGTTTTTGGTACCTCCTTCAGAAGCCTGTGCTGTCTAAGTGTCTGAGCAATCTCTAGCTATTCCATCAAGGAACATAGACCAAATTTACCAAGATAAAACTTCCTTCTCTTCATTGTCCTCCTCAGTTTTCTTTTACAGGGCTTTTTCTTCATTGAGAAGACACTTAAAAACTGCAGACTGCACTTGGGAGGTGAAGTGTAATGACTTTTAGTGTAGTGGGTTCATGACTTGAAGCCACGTGACTGACTGATAACAGACTGATCTATGAAGAGGAATTTGATTTATAAAATACAAAATTCAGCCCAAAGAAATTACTCAGCCTTGAAGATGCAGCCCATAATTCAAAGTCAGAGTTTATATTCTGTGGGAGAGCAGGGTAGAAACAGATGTAAAGTATGCTGACTTTTAAAAAGCCTTTGGTGTTGAAGAGAGAGGGCACTATTAATTCTTCCTGATATCCCCAAGAAGACCTCACATCTTCATTTTATTATAAACCTTCTGAAATGTTAAATACATTCTCATCCCTGAAAAGATACTGGAATTCTCATCTTCTGCTTTGGATATAGGTGTATAATTCTAGGTGGAGTAAAACCCCATGCAGTTTTAAGAGGAAGAAATACTGTTGTAACAGAGCTGGACTCTTCCACGCCACTTCTTCTGTGCTGGAACTGCAACCCTCACTCCTGCACAGGCTAGGTGATGGCCCAGACTTTCCCACTTATAAAGACCTCACTGAGATTTTCCAACAAAGCCAGTGGATGGCAAAGGCCATCAAGCTGAAGCTCTCAAAGCAAGCTCAACTTTCAAGTGGACTCTAAAACGTGCAAGACCCAATGAAAGCTGAACCTGATGCAAGCATACAGACAAGATGGTAACAATATTCTCTGAGCTCACTTTTCTCAGACAAAGCCTCTTTTGTCCACCTGGAACGTCAAGAGTCAGAATGAGGGTTTTTTCCTTTTTCCCTGGGATTACTACACTGTGTTAACTCCAATCAAAGTCATGGCACAGCTTTATTCATCTCGATGCTCACACAAAAATTCCAGATGTTCAGAGACAGACACTGATCCTCTCTGCAGAGTACAGCCCTACACACCCAGAGCTTCAAGGAAATCCAGCCCATCTCCCATGTACTCACTGTGCTGTTACCATCACACACATGAATGTGCTTTAATTATCAAAAAGGCAACAAAAAGTGATCAGAACTGAAACTGAAATTGTGGACGCTCTGCCTCTCCCTTTCATACCCTGCTGTAACACCTAAATATTCTGTTACCTACTTGAAAAGACCTACCACCTATAGAGGCCAACAAGCAGATAATCAGAAAAATAAATCAGAAAAAGTCATATAGGAAACAGGCACACATTTTTAAAAGCAAAAATTATTAACCACTGAAGGAACAAGGGTAGTGACTAGCTGCCTCCAAATGCAAAAGCATTTTTTACTCTCAAAAACCTAGATGATGGAGAATATGAAAATATGAGATGAAATTTCAGAGCCCATGTAATGCTAGGATAATGCACCAAATCCTTTGAATACTGAAAGAAATGAAAGAAAAATGAACTGTTTAAAAGGTTATAAAGAAATAAATAGAAGCTATTTTTAGAAAAGGATAGTTCTAGTCAGCAACAGAGGGTAAGAATGTGTTCATCAAACAACAGGAACAATACTTCTATCAACAAGTTTAACACTGAAACTTCTCTGATGGCTGAACTACCTCAAGTAGACTCTGTAACTAAAATAAACTTCTTATGACATTTAATCTGGTTAACAAGGCAGTGTTGCATTAACAGAATTGTGGGGAGCTGGGGTGCCTGTGTGCCTCAGTTCTTCTCCAATGACCAATGCAATGACTTTCCCACCTGCCACTGGAAGGAGCCTTGCCCCAGGCCATGGATGAACACCTATTGTGTTCACCCTTCTCAGGATGCACAGCCAGACCACAGCAAGGACAACGGGGCTGCACCACCCAAGTGTTAGCCCAGATCACTGATTCTCAGGTCAGCTCATTGTATTTCTTTCAGAAAAGAGAATACTCTCAGCAAAAAACTACTTCACTTTCCCACTTGATTTTAATACCAGCATCTCAGTGATACAGATGTTGCTTTGGCCAACACTTTCAAACGGTTTGCACTGAATTTGAGTACTCTTGTACTCTGTGAGTGCACAATGTTTCCCACAGGTGACCCAAAGATTAGACAAAAAAATCCTCTCCTATTTCTAGTGCTGGCAGCCCTAGAAAGGTGTGTTTCCTATGGGATGGATGACCCATAAACAGAACAAGGAAAATTCCTGAAATGGACAACAATGAGCCATGACTACTTTTCAAGAAATTTCCACATAACATTCTGTACAGAACACAGGAGTATCAGTAATAAAAACTCCCAGGGATATTTGCAATACACACAGGTACTGCAACACTCCAAGCTACAAGACATGCCAAAAGTAGACTGCTACCTCTACTGTCATCCATCTCCCCATCTCTTGAGTGCTCTGACTGGGCATCTGGGGGTGTCTGAAGCACAGCCACACTGTTCTGATTTATAATCTTCAGTTTAAGCTTTGGTTTCGTCCGTTTTCTTCTCGGCACTGTAACAGTGAGGCTCTGTAACTGAGACATGCCGGATTCTGTCAAGCAGACTCCATCCTGGGTGTATGTCTTCGGTGGGTCTATAAAAGTTGAATGAATCATAACAGCAATATAAAACTCTTTTAATTTACAAGTCTTAGATTTTTTACAAGAGTTAATAATCCACATGTATGGAGTTGACCCATGAGTGAATAAATTGGTATAAATAAACCAGAGATATCTGATACTATCTTACACATTACAATTACAGCTTTATGATTCAGAGTCTGATGTCAAATCCAGCAATAATCCATTACATTGCTATGAAACAACTTATATCAGGGACTCATTACCAAGAACAATGTGATTATGGAAACTGGTGCCTTGCAGGATATTTCTGCATTACTGGCACCCAGAGAAAACTGTGCAAATCATATTTTGGGTCCCTGTTGCTTATCAGCCAAGGCCCCCATCCAGCCCTCAGCACTTTACCTTCATCTTATTAATAACCTCAAACCTCCAAGAACTCCCAGTAATTCCAGAGAAGTTATCAGCCCTGTTTTATAGGCAGAAAAAACCCCAAAGTTGTATCAAGTGAGCTGCTCAAGATCAAATTGGAAATTGTGGGTAGAACCCAAGTCTCCCAAGACCTGCAAGACTTCTTCCTCCTCAAGCTGTTAAATGACAATTGAGTCCACTAGTAAGCTCTAATATTCCTTAATTCATCATGCAGAAAGGCTCTGTCACCTTTGCCAGAGCCCTGCAAGTGGAAGCTTGGGAACTTTCAGGGAATTGCCAAATAATGAAGAGGCCGCAATGATGCTTCAGCTCTCTGGAGCCAATTAAATCATGACTTGATAACACAGCTTTTGAAAACATACAAATACAATAGCATTTGCTCCATTTAACCAAAAACATTTCCTCATGTAACAATACAGCTTCTTCTGAACAAATTCTTCCCACTTGACTGCCTTCTTACACCAAACTTGAAAGGTCTGTGTTTCAAGAACATCTCACACTGTTTTTCAGACTGAGTATTTGAGGGGAGAACCTTCTCTCAGGTGTCAAATAGAAAAAAAACTCTGATGTGATGGAAGCTGTCCTAACATGATGGAAGCTGCTGGGTGCTATCACTACAAAGACTGACTTGTGAGTAGACTTGTCAGGATCATGAATTCCTAGCACACACCAGGCAAATACAGAAAAGCTGCATCCTCCTAACAGCTCAAGCCTGTAAACATTGGAGAATATGCTTGACTCAGCCACACTGTGTTATCACCACTGATATTAAGGCAAGCAACTAAGACTGCAGTTCAAAGCATAATCTAAAGTAATTATTACAGTGCAGGTATGGCAGGCAAGAGAGAAGAAAGAAGAGAGAATGTGGAAAAAAATGGAAAGCATGCTGTGGTAACTGAAGGATAGTTAATGCTGTGTATTACAAAACCATAGGAAAAGGAATTTTTGTCTCATGTAAAAATATACCCTTAAAATATGCTAAATGATCAGATATTAAGCATTTCCATTCTTTACCTAGTTCTTTTGATTTTGTAATAATCTGAGCTCCAACTGATGAATCACAACAGTCCAAAGAAGGCACTGAAAAATATAAGGAAAATAATTTCAACTTTTAAAAATAGTGACTTGATTTAAATTGAAACTATCCATTCTCCTTCAAACAGTTCTATTAAACTCCCTAATTTATACTGTTGGTAATTATTTACTTGCACCTTTAAAATAAAGTGCTTTTAATCGTCACAGATGTGACTACAAAAGAAGCCTGATACAAACTGAAGTTCTCAAACTTCCTAAAGCCAAGAATGGCATTGGAATAGCCCTGAACTCAATGGGAAATAATCCTCTTCTGCTGGACCACAGGCAAATGAATACACTGAATTTCTGGGTTGGAAAGCAACCTCTACACTAGTCATGATGTTCAGGTTTTGCTGTCCTAATCATCAAAAATGTGAGGGCTTTGTGAAGTGGGTATTCATCAGGATTTCCCCAAGGAGGGGCCAGCAGATTCCAAGAGCTTTGCACACAAGATTCTCATTGTGTCTGTGCTGTCAGGCCTCTTATAGAGCACTTGGAGAAGGCTGATGTATCTGAGAACAGATAACACAGGACCTGCTGAAGTTAGAAAGGGCAATTCTTATTCCAGGTAAGAGCACTGATAAATGTAACAGCAGAAACTCAACTTAAAAACTACACCTTGTGTGCTATAGGGCAGCAGTGGAAAAGTGTGACTGAAAAAAATAATAATCAAAATGTCCTGCAACACAAGGCTACTTTTGCAGTGGGAAGAAATGCTTTTCCCTTTTGCCTTAACTACGTAACTGCAATCATGCTTCACTCACCTATGATGTGTAGACTAAACTTTTAGTATTAGTAGTGACTTCACAGAGATTATGTGGACAGAGCAGTAAAGTGAAAATTAGGAGCTTCTATCTTGCAAACACTGAACTAGAATCAGAAAACCCGTTAGTCTGGCACAGTTAATATTACCACAGAGGCAAGTTTATCCACACTTATTTTCCTTTTTTTTTTGCCTAAAAATCTTATTCATGTTGAATTTAGGACTCAAGGAGTATGTTTTTTTGTGCCTGTCACACAAGATGAGACCCCTGAGGCAGAGGACCTCACGTCAACCATGGCACGTGTGCTGCTGTTCCCACCTCATACACACCATGGGAGCCAGGGCAAGACAAGGAAAAGCACAAAAGCTTCCAAATAACATTTAAAATGAGTATGAAAAGTACAGGATGCTTTCTAGGCCATAAACAAATCTAAGTGCAAGTCTGTCTTCAAAAACTACAGTGCTTTTAAAGTTTTATGTAATGTGCAACTAATGTACAGGGTATAACCTACAGAAAACCAGTATTTTATGCAATTAGTAAATGAAAGGAGCCTATGAGAACTACTGAAAAACTGAACTGAACAGTGGAGAGAAAAGACAAGGAAGAAAATAAACTGTAAATGACATTTTGAAAGAGACATGGAGCTGGAAAGAAACAAAAAATAGGGGACAAGCTGCAGAAAGCAAGATACTCAAAACCCTAAATTGAAACATCAGAAAACAGGAAGACTGTAAGAACTATTCGAAGTGGAATAAGACATCATCTGTTCATTTAATTTGTTACCATTTAAAAGATAGTTTTAAGACAGAAGTAGCAATTATTGAATTGGAATTTAAGGTAAACAAGAAATTCAGAAAGACAGTCGTGAATAGGAATTCGAAATCCTTCATTTAAAAGTCAAACAACAGAGAGATCTTCTCATCCAGGTCAGATTGAACAATTTCAGCTCTGGAGACTTTATAGAGTTGAAATGCTCAAATAAACAAGCTGACAGTGACAGAGGTGAGGCCTTCAGAGACACACTCACAAAAACTGCAAGAACAAACCATGTTTGAAGACAGTATCAAACAGACTTCCAGAAAAGGAGCTAATTAGAGTGCAGTTTAAGGATTACAATCAATAAAATGGAAAGCAGAAAAAGCACAGTACTGTAAGACAAAGTCTATCTAAGGAAAAAAAATTAAAATGGAAAAAAATAGTGCTTTCTAAGACATTGACCTGAAGTTTAACCAAAACTGCTAACCTTATCTGCAAAAGAGTTTAAACATGCTGAATATTGTACAGCATTTAGTAGCCTCAGCTGAAAGTAAATAATTGCACAGAATACAATGTGATAAGAAAAGAAAGTGGCTGAAAAGGCTGAAATAGAAGAGAACAATTCTAAGAGAAACAGAATTTTCTATAAGAAAATGAAACCAGCATGTTCGACAGAGTGGAATGGTTGATGTAGAAATACAGCACTAGCTGCACTCTTTATTGGGTGCCTGCATAACTGTGTCAATGATTTTTTTGGTAAATACAGTAACTTAAGAACATTAGAATTGACACAGTGAATGTGCCAAGTAATAAAAAAAATACAGAAGTTAATTTTTTAACACATAAAGTATTAAGTTGGATTTGAATCTTGTATTAGTAACAGACACACAATTAAGTTTCAGAACAAAGAAAAATTTACATCACTTTAATGAAAATGATACAATAGAGACTGCCAGCCATAATGTGTTTCACTGGCAGTATCAGGCATCCCTGGACAGGGATAAGTGATACCAAATCCTCACTGCCTCCATGAATATGTTAACTTGAGCCCCAGGAGGAATAACTGCACACAGGCAGCTTCAGAAACTGCAACCAGATCAGGTCTACCTGGTTACAGAAAACCAGGCAGAGCTGGTCACTCTGCATCCTGCAGTGGAACAAAAACAGCACCAAGGGAGGAGGAAGCTGGAGTCTGGATGGGGACAGGATGGGATTAAGTGAGGAGGGATAAAATTTGCAGATGGGACATATGACATACAAGGGCAAATGACACAAAGGCAGAACTGATGAGTAAATGGTCAAGAACTGCTTGTCCAGGAGTGGATGTAGACAAGAGACACACACACGCCCCCTGAATGTGCAGGAATTACAGCACAGGGGAAAATTGCTGCTGCCTAATGCACCTGCCTAGCATCTAGTCATTAGAATTTAAAAATTTCTCTATAGCAATATGCTGGGGAACATAACCTGAGACAGGACTAAGAGGAACCCAATAAAACTTCGCTGGAGCAAATCTTACACCATTATTCTGGCTTTTGATATTTTTGTACATTCAAGGAGAAATACACTATCTTTTATTTCTGCTGCCTGGAAAAGATGACTTTTTAAGAATATCAGGTATGATGAGACAGGGAAGAGCTCTTAGAAATTTAAAGAAGTTTCCACTTTCTGAAGAAAGAAAAATTGAAGCTGTTTCTCAATATCTACACACTAGAACCATTTACTCTTCACCAAGGGTACACCTGCAGTTTTGTTTATTTATTAGGTTGAGGGGCTCTTGTTTCTTCTTGAAAGAAAGTGGTTAAAAGCCCTGTAATAATACTTGCAACACATCTATGATACATCAAATGGAAAGGGCAAGAGCCATCCAGTAAGAATCCCACAATATGATACATTTTTACAACCTTTCCCCTGCTAATTAACTAATCAACTACTAATTCATCTCACTTTGAAACAAAAAATCATAGAAAATTTTCAGAGGAGTTTTAGAAGAATTCATGAAAGATCCAAACATTTCATATTAAAGTACATGCAGGTATTTTCTATGAACATGCATCAAAGGACATACTCAGACATGCAACTGTGCAAATGTACATGTGTTAGAGTGGTCTTAATACTGAGTCAAAACAGCAAAGAATAAGCAAAAAAACTTGTCTTATAAAAAAGGTGAAAAAAACCTGCAAAGAAAACTTGGAAACTCCCAAGAGACTGGATCCTATTCCTTGGAACCCAAACCTAAGCAACACAGCTTTCACAGAGGTGTGCAGGAAGGACTAACTCAGGGGCCATCTTCTGCCTGGAAGTGAAACATCTCTTGTGAAGCTGTTCCATCTCGGGTATCATGGGCTGTAATAATTGCTACGAGGTAGCTCGGCCTGCTCCAAAGAGAAAGTTTTTACTTGGATCTTCTTGGTTTAAGTACTCAAAGCTTGTTATAAAAATAAACAAAAGTCTACGTTGTATCTGCAAGTTCTTGCTTTTTCCACTTACAAAACCTCTTTCCTTTTCAATTTTTGAAAGCAGATCTTTACAATGAAGTGACTTGCAGAAATACAGAGGCGTTAGTCATTCTTCTATTAGTGATAAAAGTTTCCATTACTTGGAAGCATTCCAGCAGGGAGTATAGAAACCTCCAAGGTCAGGTCAGTAAGTTACAATTACTGCTGTGATGAGGACACGCCAGTGTTAAGGGACATTAGATGCTCTATTGAACTTTTCCTGGCAGACCTCCCAAGCCTATGCCTCACACATCTTCGATCTTGGTCAGGAAAACCAATCTTACTGACACCTTCTAGGTGGATACAAACTTTTCTTGAAATATTTGCTTAGTTCTTGTACGTTCCTCTTACTGTTCTCTTGTGATACCCCAGTGAAGGGGTAATATGAACACTTTCATGTGCTTATGCTAAAAATGGTAAGAGGTATCAGTGTTAAAGGAGCCAACTGAAGCAGCTTCCCTGAGTTGACATGCAGGGAAAATAGACCTGGGCTATCACCCTTGCAGCAAGACTAAAATATAAGACTATAAATCATGTATGTCACAGGCCAACCTAACTGCTGACAGGCCACTCACAGAACATTAACCAGCACCATCCCATGGAACCAGATGCTGTGAATGTGCTTAAACTGCAGTAACCTCAGCTCCTGAAGTGCCATTGCTACAGAACTGTGATACAGACCAACAAGGCTGTTGGTATCCACGTCCAGAGAAGTGCAAAGTTCATCAGAAGGAATTACACATTTTAATTAGTAAGGAAGTGATAACTCCCAAACAAAGAAGTATGGCCAGTTCCTTTCGGGACTGCAGCTAGGGAGAGAAGCATTGGCCTTCAATACTGGGAGAGCTGAGGAAAATGCATTAAGAAAACATGAGGGAGGAGGGGAAAAATGCTTACACAGACTGCTGTTACAGCTACTGCTGCATCAGACAGCTTCAAAACTTCAAAATACAAAAACTTTTTCTGCTTAGAAATAATTTTCAGATTCTTCAGCAGATGTAACGTTATAGAACTGGGCTCTCCTCCTTCCACTTGACAAAGTGAGATGCCTTTGACCCCTTCACTACCAAATGCTCTTAGCACTTTATCCCTATCCTTCAATACCTCTACCCAGAACTCCCATGAGGTTTCCTCCGGCCTAAATCACTCAAAGGCGCAAAAGAGCCTGGGACACTTCCATAAGAGCCCTTAAAACAAACACAAAAAAAATCTTACTTCTACCACGAGCCAAACCTCTATGAGAGCACAGAACACATTCCCAAACCTATTTATTGCAGTGTGCAATCCTGCCATTGGTTTCGATCGTCTTCTTACCGTTTGTTGGTGGAATGTATGGCCTACAAATGGTACAGTCAAAACCCATATCAGCTATGTTTTCCACTTCCTCCTCTGTGTTTAAGTTCTGACAGATTGCATGCATCCATCTAGAAATTAAGTGGGGGAAAAAATACAATTTAAAGGAAATAGGTGGTGTTTTAGGAGACCCAAGTATCAATCTATGGTCCAACTAAATGGGAAATAGCTGTTCAGTTTGAATTCTTTTAGGGAGAAACCACAGAACCAGGTTTTCCATATACAGCATCCCCTATAGTGGTGTGTGTTACATCCTGTATATGGAGCAGCAGATCAACTATTTCCCTCCACAGGAAGGAACTCTCTATAAAACAATCTCCCAAGTATGTTTTTGTATGATAATTCTCTCCCTATATTGCAATAATTTTATTTACTTTATACAACCCAATCTAGATTCAGCCTCACAACAATAGTCTTGTGAGGTAGATTCGTTTTGCTTTTACAGGGCAGGGGGGAAGAGGCACAGAGTGATTAAATAATTTACCCAGAGTCAGACAGTTAAGTCAGTGGTACAACCAGAAATAAACTACAAAGAGACTTCTGAGACTCAGTAATCCAGTGTTCTTTACCACATGACCATTTCCTTCGTCTCTACACTTCTACTTTAGGGGGCAAAAATTAAAATAACACTTGAACAGGAAAAACATATGAAATACTAGAAGTCCTTACCGGTCACACTGCCTACACTGAATTATAAGATCCTCATCCCTGTACATGCGGTAGCAGATTGGGCAGGTAGACAAACTTGCACAGGGAGCACACTGTGTGTAATTATTTTGCCATTCACATCTTAAACCTGGAGAAGTTGCTCCACAGTGTCTGCACCAAACACACCTGCAGAACAGACAGAAAGATCTATTATTGTCAGTTCACAGGAAGATCATTTTATGGCTTTAAATCTCTTCCCCTTAGAATGAGGTGAGTAATTAAGTTTTAACTTAACAACATGTTTAACCACAAATGTTTAATAACATTTTTTGTACTTTTTAAAGAAAGTTCCTAATTAATAATTCCCTTGAAACTGCAAACACAGGCAGATGGGTTCTTCTAACAGTTCAACAGATCAAAGGAGTGCCTGCTTCCAGTTGCCATTCACTTTGAGATCCAGAGACTTAACCATGTGAGAGGTCTGGTCTGTTTGTGTTTCACCCAAATAAAACAAATGGTTTTCACAAGTTTTTATTTTGAGAACACTTGGGTGAAGCACCCATTTGTTTTTCCAACTGAACATTGGAACAATTACAATGAATGTAAATTGGAAAATTTTTTGCTCTGAGTTTCAAAAGAGGAATTTTGCCTGTCTCTACATATGTGGTTTTTGGTATGAAAAAGCAGTTCTAAGAGGAGGTAAGAGTTTCCCTTATAGACTAATAATTGAACGAAACAACTCAAAAGCATTTTGTTGGCTTTGTTTAATACACCTAACTTACACACAATTAAAACCTTACTACAATTCAACTGACATTACAAATATCAAGTGACAGACAGAAGAAGCAGAAGAGGCCAGCAGTCAGCATCTGTGACCCCAGGCCCAAACACACCATTTGCACTTCCAGCCTCCCTTTGGCACGGTCTGCAGGGGTGGATCCAGGCAGTAGGTGTGGTAGCTGATGTCGCAGTCATCGCACAGGAGGAGTCTCCCTGGATCTGTGGCTTTCCCACAGGCCTCACACACTGTGCACTCCAGGCACCTCCAACCTTTGCTAAGTACCACTTTAGTAATCTGAAAAATGCAAGGTGAGAATTAGTTGAAAATGGCTCAGTGAAGTGTGATCGATGTATAAATTAAGGTCTGGCTTGTGGAGCTCAGGATGCTCTTCTGGGCACACCACACACATCTCAAGGAGCTCTTTATCAATTAAACTTTCTGAAGCTTCAATGAACAGGAACAGATTAAACAGAAAGAAATTGTCCTCCTTTCTACTGCTTTTAAAAACAGGTGCAGCGTTTCCCTTTTTAAGTCACCTGGGACTTCACCTGAGTGCCAGGACTTTCAAATATCATGGAAAAAGGCATGGCAACTGCATCAGGCAATTCCCACAGGACTCTGGGATGCATCTTGTCAGGTCCCAGAGACTTGTGCATATTCTGGTTCCTCAGAGGTCACAAACCTGATCTTCTCATGTCATGATGTGATCACAGTGATGGAATTTTAGTCATCTGAAGCAAACAGCTAACTTACTGCAATTAATATATAATGCAAGAGTGGTATATAAACAAGAAGTCAAATTATAATTGCATGAAATATGCATATGGCATTTTGTAAAGTATGCACAAAATAAAGTTTTTTGACATGTTTTTATAAAAAGCTCACTTTTATACAGTTATACTTACATCACAACCAATGAAAAGTGTATAGTGTATATATTGCAGTAAATAGCTTATTTTGTGCTTGCTAGGTCATTTCACAGCATTCAAATTTAATTTTCACACATTCTCTCCTAGACTAATGAATGTAAAATGTATTAATTAACCACTCCAACTGCTGTCAATTCTGACAGCCAACAGGCAAATTGAATCAACTAAACCTTATGCCCCAAGTAAATGAAGATGCAGTACAATTTTTTTTTGTTTTTAATTCTACTTGTATCTAGGTTTAAAGCTTATATCTCAAACTGTTATTTTAACCAACTGCTGGATAATCAGCACTATTTATGGTTGTGAAATTACAGAAAGGTTAATTTCTCTTGAGGCTATGCATACTATAAAATGACATTTAATTAAAGTCTTTCACAAGTCACATACAAATAATGGTCACATTAGCTGATGAATATCTAACAAGTTAATGACTCCCTTAATTACCACAAAACCAAAGGCAGCACAGTGCTATTAAAGTACAATATGAAAACAGCGTAATCAAGAGATTTTTGTGTGTAACAACAGCACTCACCTTAATACTGACACAGTATGGATGGTAACACTGCCCACACTGGGAACAGGCCAGCAACCGGCCCTCAGCACCTTGGCCAAAACTCCCACAAACCACACACATATCCTGCAATGACACACAAGAGCAGACTCTCAACACGTGCCAGACACTACATTCTGAAAACATGCAACTGTAAAATCCAGCTAGCTTGCTGTGTAATTTTTAATTCCTAACAAGGGCATTCATTCACTTTTTTCCTATTAAGAGCAGGGAAACAAAATGAAAAATTGTAACTGTTGTCCTAACCTGATGGAGAGTGAACTTGTCACTGTTAGAGAAGAGGACTACTGTATTATGCATCGAGTTTTCTTCCTCATCTTTATTAGATGAAATATCCATGGTTGTGACCTATTAAAAAACCACAAAATATAAATAGCGAGCACATCATATTTACTAAGACATGAAACATAATGAAACATTCTCTAAAGAGTTTTGCAAATACTTATTCATACAGTTTGAACTTTCATAAAAAGCTACCCCCATCAGAAATTACTGCATTAACTCACATTTTCTCATCATCAGTATTATAGCTTTACAGACATATTCTCTTCCTCTCCTTTTTTGCACCTTCACATATTATCCCATTACACTTCCAAATGGAAATTGAAGGAAAGACATAGTCTAAGAAAAAAATCACTAAGCATAAATTGTCAAACTGTGCCCAGTCTGCTCTGTTCCCTGCACATAAACACTGAAGTTTTTTGAATCAAAAAGTTAATTGCAGTGACAGACTTTTGAGTATTAATTCAAAGAGCAACTGCAGAAATGTAGTTTGTCCCATATTGCCTAAAATGTGGTTTAGCTAATGCTCCAAGTATGTTAGAGGAATAAGCAAGAGCTCTGAAGTTACTCATTGCAAGCAGTTTATGAGGCTTATCTATCTCTACCATAAAAATTTGCACTGAATTTGAAACAGCTGTTTTGATCTCAATCCATCAGCTCTTACTGTAGACAGTAATTTTTCTTTTTCATCAAGTGATTTTTATTCTGACCTGCCCCTTACTAATCCAGCATACTCGTGTACAGATTCTCAAGAGAAAAATGAATGAAAGACTTCAACCGTGTTCTGATTTTCATGCGAATCCTGCAACACAGAATTTGCTGTCCATGAATTTAAACTAATAGGCCTAACTATTATTATCCCTGAATCAGGAATGTAAGGGCACACAGCTCCATATAAAAGATCAAATGCATGATTGAGAAATGTAACTTTGTTTCATCAGCTGTTTGAATTACATATATATGGATTATTTTAAATATCATGTAAGTACTACACAGGTTAAGTTTTGTTTAAATAGTAATTTAAATACTTTAAAAATCCAATCATTAACTCTAGGGACAAATGTAATTATCATTACATCAGCTAGAGGAATCCTTCTGATAAACAGTTGCTGAAACTCAGCATTTACTGAGAAACAGCTAAAAAGGGAATATACTCTTTATGCATTTTGATTACCAAATATTTGAGAGCAATGCAGCTGTAACTCACCAGTTAACTCCAAAGCACCTGAAACACCTTGATACCTTCAGGGACAACATTTCCCTTACTTACTTTTCCACAGATTTCAAGAAGTTCTTGTAATAGCACATTTAAAAGAGCAGAATTTGAAGGGCTGAACGACTGCAATCCTGGTGTTTGCTGAACCCCAGCACTGACCCACCATGGGTTAACTCTAAGCACCTTTTCCCCCATTCCCAAGACACACCAAGGCACCTCCAAATCTGTGTGGCTGTCCTCTGATCCCATGCTGAGTAAGAATTATTTTGTGCAAACTGAAAATACTCCCATTTCAAACATTTATCTGGCAAAAGGCTGATCTCTTGGTATTGCTAACTTCATCTACTCGATCACAAGGTAGCTACATCTCTGGAACTCTGGAGCTGCCATCTGTGTGACAACTCCAAGGATCAAATTTCTGTAGGGAATTATGGAGAGTGATGTCCATTTTGTCTTTATAGCAAGTTACCTAAATCACTCTCCTCTGTTCAATTACAAAAACTTTTTAGAAGTTTGATCTATAAACCCTAGCTTCTCTTGAAGTACAGATTTGTGCTTTTTAACACCAAAATAATGATGTGAATGCCTCCAATTCATTAAGGTGCTGTGACTAGCCTAAGTGGAATTCATCCTGTACGTTTAAAATTTGATTTTGAATCTCGACCATCCAGTGCCTTAAAAAGGAAAAGTGATGATTGTTCCTTTTTCAAACCATGAACACCAGAGTATTCAAAGATATCATTACACAAGCAGCAGAGAAGTGTGACAAACTCAAACAAGATTATATGTAAAAAATACAAAAACACAGCTGTAAAGAGAATCTCAGGAATTACTCCACAAAGACATAAAAATGAGCAAGTCTCTCTCTGAACATAAGGAACAGGATGACTCTCAAAATATGCAGGGCCAGTTGGTATCAAAGATTAAAAGGAACATTCAAATAGAACAAGTCCACAGTGCGGGGGGGGGGGAATGCTTTGAAGTCCAGATTTCCAAGTTTTTCATACCAGAATCCCTCTTCTTATGAGGAGTAGACTAGGACTGTGTAGGATTTTTGAGTTCTAAAAACACTTCAAGTACTGAGTAGCTTAAATATTGGCAACAGCGAGCAGTCACTTGCTTACAATCACTTCAGTGCTTCTGAAGAATAGGAGACAGCAAATACAATCATTATTTTTTCAAGGCTTTCTGGACAGAAGCTGTGTACAGAACAGTAGACATTTGGTCACAACAAAGAACTGAGTCACTGATATACTAATTCATTAAAGAATCAAGGAAGCTTTAGTTATGGTAAATCATGATCTGTAGGGCTCTCTGAAGGAGTCAGCACTTCTGGGGACAGGAAAGTCTGACTGATGCAACTTAACTTCACTATCAAACTCTTTTGGCAACAGAATTTTCCAAAACTACTTAAAAAAAGCTACTTCACCAAAGCTACTTAAAAAAAGTTAAACTGAAGAGGAATAGTCCCTATACTGATAAAAGACACAAAATAAAGAGGGGAATAAATTATCAGTTTTGTATGTGGGAGAATAGCACTAGTCAAAATCTGACAGGGCCTGCCTGCTAACAGGTGGTGGTGCTCAACGCACTCGTGTGCAATCTGAAAAATCAAGTGAGAAGCAAGGTGACAAAGCTTGCCAGCAGGACTGGGATATTCAGAGTAATAAAATCCAAAAGACAAGTGCGAATAACTGCACAAGAACTTCATAAAACTGAGTGCTGGGCTATAAAATGGGAGATGAAGGTCCACAGAGTAATGAAATTAACATGACAAAAGAACTTGTATTGACCAGAAATATGGAGTAGCTTCCATACAAGGAACAACTCAAAATACTGGCATTCTTCATATTTGCAAGTCAAGAGTGGAAAGCAAAGGAGGGTAAGTGATGGAGGTCTACAGAAACTGAGTGGCATGGATGGAGGAAGTATATAGAAACCAGCTTCCCACTGTCTCCTCTCTAAGGGCACTGAGGAGCAGGCAACTCATCCAGGAGGCAGCCACTTAAAACACAAGCTGAGGAGCTGCAGAACTGAAGAAGGTTATCATGGTTTTCCTGAAGTTTTTTTAAAGTGAATGAGCAGATTTATGAAAGGAAGCTCCAACACAGGCTGCCCAAGACAAAGACACCACCCCTTGTTCAGCAAGTCCCCAAGCCACAAACTGTTGAAATGCCTCCTCCTCTTCTGCTCTGCACTCTTGCATCACATCTAGACTCAGTCTAGAAGAACCTTTGCTCGGGTCTCCTATGGCTGCTGTTACATTCTCATGTACAAACTCTGCTCTCTCCTTCTGGGTTGTTGCAGTCAGTGCTGCCTTTACCTAGTATGTTCTGCACCCGAGGAAATGGAAGGAGTACTTTAAGACTCTCAACTGTTGTGTCTTTAAATGGCAAGAGCAGCACAGAAGTGCCTCAAGCTCATTGAGCTAAGTGTTCTAGCTCCTCATCACAAGCAGTAACAGCCAGGCTTCATCAAACACCCCTGGTTCTGTAGTGCTTGTTGGTTTTTTTTTATACAGTATTTTAATACAAGAATTATAGCTGAATAAAACTGTTACATTAACAGACTGCAATATGATTTTAAAAAGATGTCCTTACCCCAGGAATGACCACAGCCCCGACTCCATTCTTCAGTTTTGATCTTCCTCTGCCACCTCTTCCTGACAGACCTGCTCCACGAGGTCTCCGCTTCCCTGGGAATCCTGATCCTCGGCCCTATTCAATGGAAGGTAACAATGTAAATGCAACCTCAAGTTCTTCTGTTACATGGGATTCAAACTTGTTCAGTTCATCTAGGGAAAAATATAAGTAAAAACACATCCTGGGATTTCAGGTTGAGTACGAGCACATCAGGGCATGGTCATTAAACCTCTGCATAGATCTTTGTGAAATACCTTTAATTACTTATATGGCACAATATGGTCATCTTTATCAACAGTGAGAAAGCAGCCAAAACCAGGAATGTTTATTTTCTGCTCAGGAGTAACTGGAAATATGGATTTCCCCCACCACCTCCTCTCCACCTCCGCTGCAAAGTTTCCAAAATATATCTTTTATTCTATGATTCATTTTTCTTTTCTCTTTGAACACAGTCCAGACAGTCATGGGACTTCTGCACAGTGTCTGGACACTTGATTAATCAAACTGGTAATCATAGATGCTTTTCTTACACTATGAATAATCAAGTGAAACCTGAAATTTATTAGGATTGAGTCCTGCTCACAAAGCAAAGTGAGAGCTGGCTCCATGAAACTCTCTTAATTCAGCATATATGGAGAGAGTTTTGTATGTTAATTCTATCAATTACTCTCAGATCAACATTCCCCATTATGTGAAGATTTTCTTACACAATCTCCACTTATACACAGACAGCTTCTTTTCTCCCTTCCTTATTTAACATGCAGATGAAGAGTTGCAGTGTTGTGCTTTGGAGTATTCAGTGTGTTCAATTACAATTATCTTTGTCAGAGCAAGTATGTTTTTACTAATAATTACATGTTATTCATACATTAACTTATGTTCGAAACTCTGGGGTGGTTTTTTTTGTTTGTTTTGGTTTTGTGTGGTTTTTTTAAAATTTCAGAATAAACTAAGCATAAGAGGATTCCTAAACCTCCCTAACCACTTCCAGAGAGAAAAAGAACATATTCACAACCCCAATTCTAGCTGATCTATCAAACATCTTTACAATGTGTCTCAGAGCCTCTGTGTAACTGGTAATTATGGCATGCAATAAGCACCTTTCATACTATAAAATAAGCACTGAGATTATTTTACAGCATTTCATATTTGTCAATAATCTCAGCTCCTAATACAGCTCAAGTGTGGAGTACAGACTATGGGGTATCCAAACATTTGCTGCAAAATACTTTTAGTATCACTGCAAAACATTTGCTCTGCAAAACAATACTGATGGAAGCAACAAAGCTCCATGGGGACTGTGTCAGGCACCAAGAGACACAAAGGGTCTTTACTGATGGAGACAGGAATTCCTTGGATGGAAAGCAGCACTATATTCCTCAGTATTTCTCAAATATTCCAACTCCTGCTTTAAAGAAGTTATAGAACTTTATGGTCATAACTGAAGGATCAGAATGTTAAAATTGTATTAACATCCATCTAATAAAGGAAAGAGGAATTAAATTGACTCACACACCAAGTTAATGTAACACAATGATACTTGAGGAGTGAAAGGAAGGACGCAGCTGGAGGCTGAGGTGAAACAAAAAATGTTCTTGTATATCTATGGAGCTAATACATATGCACACACAGGACATACAATCAACAATTTTTTAACATGGAAACTCTTCTGACAAGTTCCTTATTTTCTGTTTCAGAACAGGTGTCAGTATTGTTATTTTCACACAACTAGTAACAGGAATAAGCACACACTTGTATCAATGTTAATGCTGAATATTAAGCTGAAAATTAATGCTTAAAGCAGCAAAAGCTAAGCTGATGTCAAATTAAAATAAAATTAGAATGAGAGTTAAAGTGATATGAACTTAAATCATTGGGAAGCTACAGCTGTCAGTTTCATAATTTAGCTATTTTTTGCCTTTATTTAAACCAAATAATTCTACTTTAGTTCCTTCAGGCATTTTTAATGGTAGATGTCATTGTGGATATAAGCTTTGGTCCATCTAATCAGGCAGGAAAGTTATTATTTATTCTCCCACCAGCTAAAAACGATGTCACTTCGAATCCACTCTGCAGGGTTTCTCCACAGCAACAAATTCAAGCCATCCTTCAGATCTCTGCTCCTTTCCATGCCTGGTTTACCATACTGCCAGTCTGAAGGACATTTTCCTTTCTCAGGTAATTTATTTTGCAGCCATGTAATGCCAACCACAAGAAGTGATGTGCTTAACACACACAAAATTTGGGTAATACAAAGTATTCTTTGCCACTGAAAATCAAGGCAATGCCATCATGCTGTACATTCTGGAGAGCTCACATCTTTTAACCTGAAAGCTCCAAAGTCTCAATAATTTTTAGAGGCCTTGAACAGTAACAGAATGGAAGATTAATTAAGGTGTAAGATACAGAATTTCACCACTAATCTCTACAGCAGAAAGATAGCAATGGATACATGAAAATAAATTCAAGTTATTTACCACTTTGATGCTCCAAATGGCACTGCCAGGAAGCTGTCTGGATTTAAAAATGTCCCGACCTTCTGAAATGTCTGGGGACCAGGAAGGTGGGCTGACTGTATTATTGGTACTCCAAGCCCCCTAGGATACGGTAGGTGAGAAAATAGATGTATAAAACTTTGCAACATAAAAAAAAAAAAAGCAAAAAAAAAGCAAAAAGCAAAAAAAGCAGAAAGCAAGCAACCAAAAAAAAAATCTGAAAAGCAAAGCACATGCAGGCATAGGCATTTCTACATTAACTTAAGCAGTCAATTAGTTCACTGAGTAAGTAGAAAGTGGGAAATTTTTAGGTTCTCATTGAAATACACCCTAAAATTAGTATTTACTTCCAACTGATAGTTAAGTACAACAAAATTGAGTTTTATAAACAAAGCTTAATATAAATATGAAGCAAGCAATCATGACAACAGCAAATTACATGTTTAAATTTTATTGCATTAGTGAAAATGACAGTAGTTGGAGGTGGTAGCATCCCCTTTTACATTTTGAATGAACTGATGGCCTCAGTTGACTTTAAAAGCTAAACCACCCCCAATCACAGCAAAAACTAGTCTGAGAAAAACAGCAAACAAAAGGAATATGAATAAACCACTGGACAAAAGAAAAGGAATAGAGCAATGGTAATCAACAAAGCAGCTTATTCCTGAAAGTCTGCCACAAATAAACCATTATAAAACCCCACCACTGATTTTTTTTCACCCCAGTGCTTTCCTGTTATGCTGTGGTATCACATTTTAACAAGTTATTACGTACATATAATAATATACATCCATATGGTGTACCTACAAGCTCTTTTAAACTAATTATTATCCCTATTTATGTAGTTCTGTCTTGGTGAGACATTGTATGACTGTCACTAGAAATAAAGCAAAATGAGAAGAAAATGCTAAGACAGACAAGGAAAAAAATGCTGAGGCTCCTCACAGAAAGTAAAATCTGTGTAAGACCTTCTCAAGCATGGAAGAAAGACTGCAGGAGACAGACATTATAAATAACTTTACTGCCAATTTACACATGAGATGAATAAAGGACAGTACATTTTCCTAATTCTAAATTTTTGAGAGTAAAAAATATTGAATGAGAATGATGGGAAGTGGAACTGATGAAAAGTGCAGGTTTACCTTCCCCAGAATGCCATTCAGCAGCATAATCCCAGGGCCGATATGGAATAATCTCATGCATACAAACAATCCCAGCTATTCACAACTGCTCACAAGGGCAAGCCCAAACACATTTACACCTTTGAATACTGGGATGTACAATAATAATAAGCATCAAGGAAAATGAGAAGGCTTTGCAAAATGTGTTGGGTTTTTTTTTCCTTTTCTGAAGTGCAATTTCTTCATCAAGAACATATGGGAAATAAGTTTCTTTGGAATCAACAACTCCATCAAAACATATATTCATCTCAGACTGCAAGGAGGTGTCTTGCTAACAGCTGCACTGACTGAAAACAGGGCTATCCCTCATCAGTGCCCTAAAACCCTAATTATGGATAAATGTCACATGGTAAAAACACCAACACTTCATACAACCCAGAGAGTGGACACAGTGGTACTCAGCACAAATCTGCCTTTTGGGAGTTTAGCACTGCCTGCACAGGAAAAGGAATATGGGAAACACTTAAAAAAATAACAACCTGACAATTCTGCCCACACGAGGTGGTAACTGGACTCACAGCCTACAAACTGCTTAGTGCCAGAGCAGCTGTGTGCTTTGGATGGCCACCAGTGCCTCTGCCAAGGGGCTTCCAAAGGCCACTCCAGAAGAACAGCTCCTGACAGCAGAAGAACAGCTCCAGAGGAACAGATCCTGACAGCTCAAGAGTTCCAGCCAGAGTTGTGCTGATATGAACACTCTGGAAGATTTTGCTATCCCAGTTTTTTCCTTGACTTCAGATAGGTGGTCATCATGCAGACAACTTAGAAGACCAAGAGGTTTTCATCACCCTCTGACAGGGGAAGAGCCCTGGGCAGAAACTTTCTACACCTTCAGAGCTAGAGATGGGCAAGTTCACACCCAGGGCACAAGGACAGAATTCCTGACAGAACAGGGACATCATGTCACAAATGGGGAGAAAAAAAGGGAAATTTGATTACCATGGTAGGCAATTACATCAGCAGGTCTGTGGCACACAGGAGATTTGCCTTAACTATTCCAGCCATAGTCTTACTATCAAGTAACAGTCAATTTTAGCAGGTAAAATTCAAACTTTCATTGAATTTTAATTAGTTTCCCCATTGCTTCTAAAATTCATAATGCACGGTAGGTAACTGTTCTTATAAAATAGCAACTCAAAGAAAATCTGTATAGCAACACGAAGAAAATCTATTTGTCAAAGAAGCAATCTTTACATCAATCTATAAAGGAGGCATCATGCTGACTGTCAAAATTCAAGATCTTAAACATGCTGAAAATACTTAATCAACAACTAAAATTACCTACTCTTAGTCTGGAGGTACAAAATTACTCTCCTGTTAAGAAGATAACTTTTCTAGTGATTAAATATATTCAAAAGATTAAAAAGCTAAAAGAACATTAAATATGAATATGAAATATTCAGTCTTGCAAAACAAAATGATTTGTATATGATTCATGAACCATACTGTTAAGAATTAAATTATTAAATTGGAAATTTAATCCAAGTTTTATTGTAGATCAGAGAAATTTGAATTCTTGGTCAGATAAACTTAATTAAAAACACATTTCCACAATACCACGAACAAATGAATTACATGAAAGAGATGCATTAATTATATTTTGGCTTTTAATTAATGCCTATTACCACACAACACTGCAGAGAAAGTTCTATTCAGTTCATTTACATCAGAACCCCAGCAATAATTATGTACTGTGACAGAAACAGGAAGTTCTAATTCTCCATCATATTCTTGAGTTCTCAAAATTGAACAACACAGCTGCAAGTAAATTATAACAAAAGGAAACCCAGTGTCAGCAAGGGTCAGGAGATCTCACTAAATTACCACTGACTGTGTTTAGCTGCTTAACGCTTTATGAATCCTACTGCAATTGCAAATGCACAAAGCTGGATTTGCAATTTAATATTTAATGCAATTTTAGGGTTGTGAACAAACTTTAATCACTTGAAAATACAGCTCCCCTAATTAAAAACCAGCCCAAAAACCAACCAAGCACCAAGCATAAAAACTGTAACAAAAACTGATCCTTGAAAAAGATTCTTTTTTCATCTTTTTTTTCCAACATCTACCTTTATAACAACATACTTAGTGATACACATGAGTGAAGACTGCAAAAAAGCTGTAACATCCAAGCCAGCACACATCCAAACCCATCACAGTGCTTCGCCTTTTTTGGTCTCATTTAAAAAAAACTCTTGAAAAACCAACAGATATTCAATGTGTTGCGTAACAGCGATCACCAACATCTTTGTGATGAAAATTAAATACCTCTGAACATGGTATTTCTCAAAGAAAACACTATGAAATAATACCAAAATAGTATTTATAGAATTTACAAAACTAGCAGAAAGTTTATTGCTTTTTATTCAAAATTTTTCTACAGAATGCTCTCGGTTCTTCACCTACCAATGTTTCAGTGCCAAAATTTATAATGCCTTCCATTTACTGACTTAATCTTCTGCTTTCCAGCACACACTGCCATAGCAAAAAAACCTATTTCAAATCTGTTAAATTCAGATACACAGAATAAATACAACACCATTTAAAATAGACCTGAACAGAAAATAGTCATTTTCCTTCGAAAGATTCATTTCAAACTGGATCTATGTCAGATTAGTCATTAATAAACTTACATGGTAATTTCTACTAAGACTACTGCTGCAGAAAAGAGAAATTTGGAAATTATTAAAGAGAGGTCCTGCCTCTCTGAATTTGCAGTTTATAGGCATGAGTGGAGCATCTCCATGTTCCATAGAGAAGAAACTAGACAGATACAACTCTAAGGACAGCACTGTAAAAATTTGATCATGCTGGCAGCTCAGGGTATCTGTGATCTATGAACACCTAAATTTCATACACATGTAAAAATTAATTTGGCTGCACTATGGAGTAGGTGAACAGGAACAGCAGACAGCCCACAAAACAAAACCCAGTGGGATGCTGAGCCTGGCACGTAGAGGGTCCTCTCAGGAGGCAGAATGCAGCTTTTCTGTAGCTGAGGGTATGGATACCATGCTGTCCTAAAAAACACTGTCAGTAGAAGGGCACCTTACTGACAGGAGCTGACATGTTCCCCAAAGTGGAATAAGCTTGTACCAGCCACAGCCCACTCATACAGCTCCCAGCTGTACCTACACTTCGATTTACACACAGCCTCTCTTTTGGTCAGAAGCTGGATTTTTCTCCTGGTTCTTCTAAGCAAAGTTGGGATGCCTGCAAAAATGCCAGGGGGCAGAGGGATGCTGACATCAGTGACACTGACTGCAGCCCTGGAAGGGGTTCATTAAGCCATTCTAGGCAGAATATTGTCTTCATTTTTGAGATGGGTTTTAGTCCTTTCCTAACAGGAGTAATGTGATGCTGCAAATACTTCACTAAAGCAAACTACTGATATCTAGCACAGGAAATTACTTCAGATTATGCAGAACTTTGTATTCAGTGGCAAACCAGAATAATTATTCAAATATATGTTATTAGCAATTTTATTAACAGATTCTGAAGAAAGGACTGATAATTCATCCTACAGTCCAGCACAAGACATTAATTTAGTGAGAACAAATCCAAATCAGAAACTATCCTTTTAAGCTTTTACATGGAATCCCCTGGCTCTAGTGAGGCACATGTTTCATAAAACTGAGGAGAAATACATCTGGGATCCAGAGAAATTTTTTTCTGATTCTTCTTTACAGGAAGTTCCATAAACCCATTGCAATGGATATATTATTGCACTTCTAAAACAGGAAAAGGACATTCCAACAAGGTAAACTACATATTAGAAGCTTTCACACTTCTAGGAGAAAGTGCAGAACATTCGTGAAATTACATTGGCTTTGTCTTTGGGGTTCACAGAGTGATCAGATTCCATGAAGGAGGTATTTTAAACCTAAGCAGTCCTGGACAAGGAATAAGCTCTGCAAAGGAAATTCCTTTGCACAACAGAAGAAAGCAGGGGTGAACCCAATGTTTCACCAAACACAGGACCCAAAACCTCTTGAATCAATAAAACCCACTCAAATTTGTGTAATCTTCTGCCCTCCCCTCTACAACTTGCAGCCAAGAACTTCTACAGCTGCCAGGTAACATTTTTATGGCAAAACCTCACACTTGACAAGAAGTCACACAACAGCAGCATCTGCTCTTCTATAAACAGGAAGAAGCAGACCCCAAACCCACAAAATTAACTCACTTTTGAGAAGACAACTGCTCTCCAGCACCTCCCAGAGATGATGAATCACATATGACATGGTTTATTCCAAACAGCTACACCTACAACTTTACAGAAGCACTTTTTCCTCTAGTATTGTTTTTCCCATTTTTTTACTGCATTTAGATCAATGTGATCATCCCCAGGTGAACAAGAATAGAAACACTGTGCTAGGTTAAAATGTTTTAAAATAAGCTTGCTTATGTCTCTTCTTGATCTGTGGAGTTCCAATGGAATGGAAAATATGATGGAACATTACCAATGAGCTCTTTTCTCAGCTGCCAGCACCTGCCCTGTATGAAGCTTTCCAAAAGCCAGAATTGGAGAAAGTATCCATTCTGAAGTATCTATAGTATTGACACAAAGAAACAACAGGTCTTACTTCTCTGGTTTTACATCTAGTGAAAAACTGCCTGCTCGCCTTCCAACCTATCCCAAAGAATCCCCATGTATCAGGAAATCAAACTGTTTGAATGAAATCCTGTGCTATGTGCTCTGGGATGACCCTGCTTGAGCAGGAAGGTTAGACCAGATGGCTCACTGTGATCCCTTCCAACCTGACTCATTCTGGGATTTAGCTTCTGCTCCTATCCACAACTCTCCATTTGAAAAAGTACACATTTCTTTTAAAAAATTATTTTTTTCAGCAGAAAGAATAATTTAAAACTCCCACAAAATAAACCTAAACCTATTTCTGTCTGCAATCCAAAGTAATTTAAATACCTGCCTTCCGCATCGCAGATTTGTCCAATTACATCTTGCTCTACACCTGCCTGTAACTGGACATTTAAAAATCTTTTTTTCATAATCTACAGAATATCATTCAACAGCTTTCAGTCCCTCATCAAAAGTCCAGAGTAGGAACTTAAGAGTACTGAAGAGAAATTTGTTTAAGGCATTAACATATTTCTGCAAATATGATATACACACCTGACTGTATAGTGACCCAGGAAAACCTAACTGCAGCACAACAAATACGGATCTCCTAAAATCAGTGGAAACAGCAGGAAAACTTTCCAGAACACTCTCTCATACCTTAGAAAGCTAAAGTTTTGAACCTTTAGGTGACATGTAAAAACTGAAAGAACTGTGCAATATATAAAAAGGCTTTGTTATCATTAAGTCCAGAAAAACACAAAATCATCAAACTGGAAGTCCCAAAGACTAAAAATAAATTGTGATGAGAAGATGAAACATTAACTTTGTCACACTGGCACACTTTTTGTATAGAATTTCACCCACAAGAAATTAATACCCTGGATTGATAAAACATTTTCCCTGGAGAAACAACCCTATTAGAGAGAAAGACGTTGCAAAAACTGACAGACTTGGGGATTCCTTTCACTTATCAAATTTCATCTTAGTCAAACCACAATGATTTGTACAAGATAGCTCTTGCATGGTATTTCCTAATGTAACAAAACCACAAAATTATCTACCACACCATTACAAATGTTGATCAAGAAAATATCTGGCAGCATAACGGACACAGAGTTGCAGAAGGTTCCTCTCTAAAGCCAGTTTAAGAAGCTTTAACACACTTTGAAAGTGCCAGCCAAAATAATGCATATATGAAAAACATTAAAAGGCAAGTTGAATAGCACAGCATTACATCTATCTGCACCTGTATACAAGAAATTTTTTTTCCTAGTTTGCTTTAACCATGAGCCAAAAGAAACTTAAATTCTCACCAGAAAAGCTTTTTGACGGCTGACTTTTTCATTATTTACCACAACATTAATTCCTTGAAGAAATAAACTACACGCTCACTTAGGAGGAGAATAAATGAATATTATTAGAAATAGGTGAATTTGATGAGTTATACTGAAATTTAATAAACATATAATGAAACAGTGCATGTGCTTACCTGTCTGGATCGGGGTCTTCCAGGGGAAAACTTGCGTTTGGTGATGGCCGGTTTTCCCATGCCAATTTTTGGAGTGACTGATATGTAGGTGGTTGGGAGAGCACTCCCAGCAGCTGGAGGCAGCACTGGGGGCTGACTGTGCTGCACATCTCGTGCAGAATGCAAGTCTAGAGAAACATCTGGTGAGGAAGACACATTTGTCTTGTTTAGATTAAGTGATGGGGGAAGTGAGGGACAAGTCTCAGCTGGTGGTTTTATGGGTTTGTCTCCAACTGGTAAACTATGTGCAACACCTCCATTTGAAGCAGTAGGTTCTACTTCTAGAAGAGCTGGTGCTTCTGATTTTGCATGGGTTTCTTCCTTTTCTACATCTTTCTGCACTTTTATTATTTCCAGTTGTTCTACGGTGACAGAAATGTCTCCTTTTCTTTCAGTCTCCAGCATTCCTGGTGTCCCAGTCATGGTCTCAGGTACTGAAGACAGAGAGCAAGAGTCTGCTGTGGACACTTGTGATACCTCCACACTACCCTGAGGCAGCTGTGTCTCTTCAGCTTGTTTGTCCAACTCCTGCTGTGCTACAGCTTGAACACCTTCTACCATTTCCATTATTTTCTCAGTCTGACTGTCACCAGATGCTGGTGTCTTTTTAGGAGACATTTCCATTTCAACCGAATTGATTTCAACAGAGACTTCTGCTTCCAGTTGTGTGGTCTTTTCTTCTGATGGTATGCCTGTAATTAAGTACAACCATATTAAAGGCTCACTGTGAAAAAGAAAAAAACTTCTGGTGTACTAGTCAACAAGTATACTTGGTACACATCATGCAGGCCAATACATATCACTTTACTTCAGTGAATTTAATATGTAGCTTAAAATATACTTCATAAATATCTTTCATAAATACCTATTTTTACAGTAGTCTATATTTTTAGTTCATTAATTTTCTTCCCTGAAAACACAGCCAAGTAAATGACAAGAAAATAGACTCCAGATTAATTTTTGAGGAACTGAACATGTATTTCCAGGTAGGCAGCTAAAAGTAGCTTCTTTTTTTTTCATTTCTGTGTATTGAAGATGTATGCTATCATAAATTTATGTATTTTAAGCTATTGTCCCAACACTTCCAAAAAGCTAAGAAGAACAGGAAAAATACAAATAAAAAACATCTTCCTCCTAAAACTCCTTCAGACTTTAGGAAATCAAGTGAAATGAAAACAGCTGCTGCTGATTTAATTTAATTTACTAATGTATTATGAATTTCTTTCAAAAATATTTATCTAGCCCTCCCTTGAACCAAATCAAGCACCTTTCATCTGTAACTTTCTTTATCAAAGAGTTCCAGAGTTTTTGTTCCACTCTATAAAGAACCACATTCCTTGTTCTGAATTTGGCTTCTGACACCTTCCGTTGATGGGCCCTGATTCTCTTACAGGCCACTTAATTTCTATTACACTGCCACTCTTCTTGAACTCATGCTGCTACAGCTTCCTTAGCCACTAAGTTCACAGCCAGCATTTTATTCTGAGTATTTGTTCACAGTTTAGATCATGGCCCTTCTACCACAGGCTGTGATGCACAACTGAGTGATCACAGCTAATATGGTAAGTTGAGGTTGTTTTTTTTACGTTGCCTTTAAATACAAGTTTCTTGTCTCCCCTTATAGCAACCAACCTCCAACATCATCTGGGATTGAATGGGACATACTGCCAAGTTCTTTACCCTTGATATTGGTCACTAACACATCTAGTGGATTTGATCCTTCTTAGCTGCTCCTCCCTGTGCATTTGGTAAGATGCACTTTCTCCCAAAACTGAAATGATCAGCTGCTGCAACCCTGTCTGGAAGATTATTTTTTACTTACAAAGGGGAAAAAAATCCAAAAAACAAAACAGAACAAACAAAAAAACCTAACAGAAAATCCTTAACCAAGGATGCCTGTGGAGTTACAATAAAGCACATGAGAGAAAGTGTTGAGTGCCAGTATTGGAAGATCAGCAAGTTGTTGGGTCTTATGACAAACTTTCAGCATCCAAAGCATTCAGTTATTTTTCTAGCTTGGAAAAAGCCAGTCCCAAGAACAAAGTAAAACAAAAAAACAAACATAAAGCAACACAACTATTCTGAAGAATCCCTTTGCCTTCAATAAAACATTTCTTTTATTAAGCAAAGATATTAATACTTTTGCTTGAGAGCTCAGATAGAACCATTGCAATGTGTCTCCTACCACTTTCTAGACGCTTTTTCCCCTTGCACTTATAAAGCACTGCAAACATTACTGACTGGAAGAAGGTTCTGGTTTTGAAGGGTTCTGAACTGGTATTTTGCCAGAGTGCAAAACTCTTTCTTACCTTCTGTAACACACCCAACAGCTGATTCCTGATCAGGGACACCACCAGTAATGGGTTGTTCCTGAAATGCCATATCCTCTCCACCACTTTCCATTTCCATTTCATTTGTACAAGCTTAAGGAGAAGCAAAGCAGTTATTAAAATTTCTGTGTTTATTGTACTACTTTGGCATCAGAAACTGCTGTCACTGTTTGACCTTTTGGCTAAAGGAGACTGGTATTTAATGAGGACAGGATTTAGGACAAGTCCAATCAGTAAGAAGGTTGAAGAGACCACGCAGCATCCTTAAAAATTACCAACAATTTACTCATCAACACTGAAGCTGTTTTACACCATTCAGATGGTAAAATGATGTCTGTAAGGCAATTACATACACATAACAGTGAAAATATGCACATAGTCACAGACTTCTGCACAGCCTGAGCAATAAAATAAAGCATTTTCTTAAATTCAAAGTCTATACAATTCAACAGAACTGGCAGCATGAACTGGCAGCTTCAAGTTTGTATACAAATAATAAAATTGATTATGGCATAGATATGAAAGTTCCACCTACCATCAGCACTGGGAATATTATATCTTCAACAACATGAAAACTGAATTTTGCCACTTTAGAACTAATATATCTTAATCTGTGGCAGTACTGAGTGTTTTTTTGGCTGACAGGATCATTATAGAGCACAGAAACAGGAAATACTTTTTTTTTCCCCTTGTGTAAAAGCTCTTTCAGTTAAGGAAATTGATTAAAATGCACTAGATGAAGTATGGAAAACAAAGTATACAGCAAGCATTAACTTGAAGAGAACTGATCCTACATGGACATTAGCACAAAAAAAGTGAAACAAATACCACTTTCTGCATCAAGAAAGTCTGTTTTGAGCTCAAAAAGCCAGCAAGTATTAGGTGATACTACTTTTAGCACCCTAAAAGCTGCTCTCAAACTCCGCCAACCTTAAAGCAGTATTTTAACTTCAAGGAAACGATCATTTAGATTGGCTCCAAATCTGATTTTAAAGTACAGAAGTGCTCTCCTGAGTATAAGACACTGCATGACTGTATTGATGTAATAGCTCCAGATTACTCCTAGCAGCTGAGATGACAGTCCTGTTCTTCCTTGGGGACAAAAGCATGCTTGTCAATGTTTCTATTAGCTAGAAATCCTAACAGAAGCATTACTTAAAGCTTCAGCTTTCCAGATAAACCTGCTACTTACTCAAAAGGGGTTTTTGTAGGAGACTGGGAGTTGTGCCAGTGTATGTTTTGTTTTGGACATCTTCAAAATGCTCTAAGAACACTGCCTGGGAGATCACAGCCTCTCCTAAGCTTGCAGAAGGGAAATCATCTGCCAAGACTGAAGTGGCCACTCTTCCTAACCTGGCGGCTGTGTTCACTGACACAGTGAACTCATTTACAGACATTTACCTCCTGTCACTGCCACTCCTCCAGGAATACCTTTTCATCATGTCTTTACTGCTCACACAAGGTAATGTATAGGCTAACATCAAAGGGATGATTGCTTATACAAATCATCAGTCTGAACACAAATATTAGTTTTGTTGCAGTCCAACACCTCCCCTTTACTGCTGAAATTTCCCAGGTTTTCAAAACCACAGATACTTATGGATAGCAAAAGATCAATGCACAAGCACTGCTGCTTAAGCCCAAAAAATGCACATGGCACTGGCTGTGAAGTTAATCTGTTATATTTTGCCTGTCTTCTGAATTTAACCATAGCTGCACTTCTCCAGAGAAATTCAGCCTGATGAGGGTAGGCAGTGCCCAACAAATTATGTGGTGTGAAATACACAAAAGCATTTAGTTATGAGTTTGTAACACTGCTCTTTTGGATGACCCACTGGGCACAGATCAGCAGATCCAAGTCCTCCCTGTGCTTACTGTTATTTAGTTTTTAAAAAATACTTCACACATCCCCACAATCTTCTGCCTTCTGCTTGATTTGTCCACTTAGACAAGAATGTCTCAGAAACAACGGCTGATCATATATTGCTTTGAAAAAGAACACCTATTAAAAGCTGTCTAGCTAAATAAACACCTGTCCCTTGAACACAATCCAGCTCCCACTGCTCTGTCCTTCCTGGATAAAGTGAGGAGAACAGGCACTATGAGACTGACCAGCAGTTAGAGAGAAACAGGAGAACAGAATGTCTCCAAGAATGTCTACCAGGCACAAATGAGTGAAACAACCAGGCTGCCAAATGATTACATTTATGAACTGTACCACATCCAAAATAAATTAGTGAAGCTTACAGCTACAGGCTGAGAGGCTGGAGCTGGAAGGTTGAGAGCCACAATTATGGCACTCACTAGCCCATGTTTGTATCCAGGATCCTAAAGCCAGAAAGAAAAGCCAAGCATGGACTGCTTGAGCAGCTGCTGTTAGATAGAGGATGAACCTCACAGAGTAGAATTTGAGTGGCTGGTTCACAAAAAGACCTGGTGAGACTGGAGATATTGTATCTGATTTTTGCATTTTGAAACTGTGAAGCTTAGAATTGATTACCTGTTATACTGTCAGGTCCAGGAATGAGTTCAGAAGTGTTCATTACATCACATGACTGAGTCTGATCCCCTTCTCCTTGTCTACAAAGAGTGCAGATGTAGTCTTTCAATTGAGACTCCATTTCACTACCTGGAGATCTGTCACATTCTATGTGAATCCATCTGGGAAGATTAATTTAATGTGAATTTATTTATTTATTGTGACAGTGATTTTAGTAATGAAAATATAAAGCATCACAGTAAAAATCCATTAAAAAATACCACTGCTTCCAGTTCCTAGGGGGAAATAAAGATTTTCAACCAATGCTTGGTTATGGAGAATTTTAGAGGAATAAACATGATATGTTAGCCTGTCAAACAATGAAGAAACTTAAACATGAAGACCTAAATTGTCCCTCAAGTGTATCAGACTCCACAAGATGTAGAGCATGCTGTTACACAGTGAGATAAAAGTCCACTGAGTATGAAACATAGCTCACATTCTTAAAATGTTCCAGACAGAGTATTTTAATTTTTTTAATTACCAAAATAGAAAAATACATAAAATTAAACAGAAAACATAAACTTGAAAATTTAAAAAAAAACCCAGATCACTGCAACAATAATCTTTAAACTTTAGGACAATGACTTTTTTAGCCTGCTTCCTTACAAAATAGGTGAAATGCAAGAGGCAGCAGCAGCCTGCAGCATGCTGGTACCCTCAGGTAACTGCCAATTAATACTTATTTGCTAAGATTAAAATAAAGCTACCTGCTATTGTTCATTGTATTTAGGGATGAAGGATCAAGGAGCTGCACAAGATTCCGTGGCACTGTACATCAAACACAGTGTACATCCCTCCCATCAGTGTCACACAGCCCATCACAAGCTTCATGCATTTTAGTACAAATGAACAAAAGCAGGATACTTACCTTTTACACATGTGACAATGCAACATATCTTTCTGGAAGTCTTGGAGGCACAGTTTTTCACAGAAAGGACAAGATAAGTTGTCTTGCTGTTGGTAACAACTGTCACATACCAAACAATTATGGTGCCACTGACAACTTGTTCGTGTGCCACACTCAGCACATACTCTACAGTTCTAGAGATCACAAGAATTTAGTAGTTAATTATGATATTTCACAATGTGATAGAACTGCCATTAACTGACATTTTCCTGTTTTGAATTAAATTTAACAGGTTTTGTCCTTAAGAACACAAAAAGTTATCCAAGACCTGACAGCAAAGCATGAATAACCTGCACAACAGCAAGAAGTTTCGTGACACTGCTCCCTGACTTGAAAGGAGCGTTTCTTATGGGATTAAACTTTTTTATTGCTACTCTCAGTAATCCTACAAACACCAGAAACTGATGTAACATTAAATACATCTCATATATAGGGATTTCCCATGTTATGCTGCAAAGTTACTTATCAATAACTTACAAAGTTACTGACAACAAATTCATCCTGCCTTCCTCAAACACAAAGGAATCCACAAGCTGCAGAACTGTTTTGGTAAGCAAGGAGGAGCTGAATATAAAGAGACTTCAAGTACAGATTCAATATACTACTATACAGCTTTGAGTGTACATTTTTGTTCCCATTGTATAACAAGAGGAGCTGTTACTAAGTGCAGGTAAGCCACTGCACCTGGATCCTAGACTTCTTCTTTTCCCTATGGAGGCTGATTTACTGTCCTGTATAGGCTGTTTCAGCCACAGCACTGACAGCTCCCCCCATGGAGCAGCTGTAGAGCCACAGGATTTACATCAAGTGGGATTCCTTTAGAAATTACAAATTACATTACATAGCAACAGCAATCCACAACACACCTGGAACAGCATAGCATGGATAACAAAGCTTGGGCTCTTATAAACGACAAGGAGTTACTCTGAAACCTTTCCACTTACTTTACATTTCCAACCATTTGTTGGTACAGCATCCATAACTGGTTGTAGGCAGAAAGTGTGGTAGCCTTTGTCGCATGTATCACACACCAGCATCTTGTTGTCTTCCCCAGAGTGTCTAAGGAAAGTAACAAGTGATCAAAAATGACTTCAATAAGCAGGAACAAATGATCTGTTTCAAGCAAAGTCTAAACAGGAAGACACAGGTGTGCACATAAAAACATACAAACACTACTTACAAATATCTCCAGAGACAATGCCTTCAAATTCATTTTTAAATGTGAGTGCAGACCACTATGTTTAGTGACCAAGAGCTGAGCCTGTGCAACCATTCTTAAAACAAGGTATTGGCCCACTTTCACTTGCACACATGTAGACAGATTTAATGGTCTTTCTGTACTGAAATCAGTTCAAAATCTGCAATATACATTTTATTTCTTCCAGCAGAGAACATCCAGTTGTACTTGTTTCTGCAGTCTGACTGTAATTTTTCGAAAGGAAAAATGGAGCCATCAAGTCTGACTATCGGAGCTCCTACAATGTCAAACAATATGACTGCAAGAGCAAAAAACAAACATTAAAGGAAGAGATTTCAATTCTTCTGCAATGATGTATTACAGAGCTCCACCACAGATTTCAGTGATAAAGTAAATTTGCTGAGAACAAGACAAATAGTTTGGTAATATCTAAAGGCATTGTGTTCTCCCTTAGTTTAAATAAATTAATTCAGTAAGTAAACATGCAACAAGATTTGCCTAGATAAAGCCTTGCAGTATATGGCATTATACATTCTAGATACCATCTCATTACCTGGGAGGTAAAAAACCCTTCTCTTTACATGAAGATATGATTAAAATGTTGCTCTTCCAATCATGGAGGAAAATCACCACACTGCATTTAGTAATTACAGAATCAAAAAACGGTTTGGGTTGGAAGGGACCTTAAAAAACATCTCAGTTCCATGGGCAGCAACACCTCCCACAAGACCAGGTTGCCCAGAGAAACTGTGGATGCCTCATCCTGGAAGTGTTCAAGGGCTGGATGGGCTCTGGGCAAACTGGTCTCGTTCTGAGTGCCCCTCTGCCCAGCCTGTACTGGTGCTTGGGATTGCCCCAGTCCAGGTGCAGAATGTTGACTTGGCTGTGCTGAAGTTTGTGAGGTTCACACTGCCCCACCTCTCCAGCCTGCCCAGGTCCCTCTGGATGGTGTCCCTTCTCTTCAGCACCAACTGTCCCACAAAGCTTGGTGAGGGTGCCCTCAATCCCACTACCCATGTCTTAACAAAGATGTTAAACAGCACCAGCCTCAATTCCAGCCCCTGAAGAACAACACTCATCGCTGGTCTCCACTTGAGTCCTTGACCCCAACTCTTGAATCCACAGAGCGCTCCATCTGTCAAATCAAATCTCTCCAGTTTAGAGACAAGGATACTGTGCTGGGCAGTGCAGAACATTTTGCACAAGTCCAGGTAGGTGACATCAGTTGCTCTTCCTCCAAAACTTCTGTAACCCCATCACAGCAGGCACCAACTTTTTCAGGCACTGTTTGCTCTCAGTGAAGTCATGGTGTCTGTCACCATCACCTCCTTATGTCCCATGTGTCTCAGCACAGCTTCCAGGAGGATCTGCTCCATGACCTTGGTAGGCAGGGAGATGGGACTGACTGGCCTGTGGTTTCGCAAGTCTTCCTTATTTCCTTATTTGTAAAAACTTGGTCTATGTTTCTCCTTTTCCAATCAGTGGGAGATTCACCAAACTGCCAAAACTTCTCAAAGATGATGAGTAGTGGCTTAGCCACTTCATCAACCAGTTCCCTCAGAACCCATGGATGAATGTGAACACATGATATTTTCTCTACTTTTCCACTAAAGAGAAGATTTGTTAGCAGATGCTGTAATTACCCAGAACTACATTTTCAAGGATGCTTTTCAGAACGTGTTTCTCTGTTCTAGCTTCATTGCTGAGATTTGCTACTTGCTGTGTGAGATCAGGGAACATCCTTTTTTTGAAGCGGGTTTGAGTGAATTCTAGTAAATACCAAGTGTTCTGCTTGGAAAACAGGAAAGCACTTACTGATCAGATACATGAGGCAGTAGTAGAGTGGGTTTTTTTCCTCCATACTGTCCCAGCTGCTCTGACTGAAGCTGAACAAAACTTTTATTTCTTTTTAAGTCCTTTAAAAAAAACGAGCAAGCGAAAGAACCCTGCAGCGCCCATCAGATTAAGTTATAAGAGAACAAGCCCACAAGGAGTCAGAATTTTCTAAGTGAATCCTTACAGTGCCACAGCAATTAAGTTTCATTGTCTCTTTGTCTGGTGCAACTACTCAATCAGGGCCACTCATGTCACTTTGTTTCCTTGCTCAACTAAGCCACTGTTTTGTTTTCATAGTGACTCTTCATCTGCCTCTCAAAGACATTATATGAGAGGTCCTGATGCAGAAGACCTGCCCAATGTGTAAGTACAGGCACAACTGAACTGTCAGGTGAGTAAAAGCACAGGTTCTCAAGACTGTGAAGGCACTACATTAAAATTATTTATTTGGTAAACTTGAGAAAAATCCTCCTGTATAAAAGGAGGAAAAAATCCGAATGTTTTGCTGCTTTCCAGAACCTGCCAAGATAATGGTAACTTCTGGGGTAAAACACACAGGACTTTCAGCTCACCTCATTCAGAATGAAGTTTCCAATACAAAGGTTTGCTCAGCTGTTTATTACAGCCATCAAAAAAGGTAAGATGGACAAATAATCTACACTTTTTGGAAAAAAACCCCGAACACTTAATGAAAAATGCATTTCAAAATCATAGGACATAAATCTCACATCATCCTCCTCTGTGTCCTGTAAGTCTCACTTACTTGCAGTTCTGGCACACTTTGCAATCAGGACACTGCCAACCTGCTCTTTTTAAAGGTGTGACTTGAATGTCCAGACACATCCCATGGTAGTGCTGGCCACAGGTAGTACAAAAAAGTTGATCTAAGAGGTCTCCAGGGCTGTCGCACACTGCACAGTTTGCTTCTTCCTTTGCTAAAATGAAATAATTTTTTCAATTATTGTTTTGTTCAAAATTATGAACAATTCAATGAACCCAAAAAATTACTTACTAGTACTTATGCATACAAAACTTGACCATTCTTAAGAGATTCAAATTTAATTAATATACTTAATAGCTATTACTTTAATTCCGTTTTCTCAACTAATCTTCCCATAACAAAAGTACATTCATTTTAAACCTTAATGAAGTCTTACAAAAAGAAACAGTTTTATTCTCCTCAAGATAAAGCTGAGAGCTTCAAAACCAACTCCTCTGTGGAACAAGTACAAAGTAAAGCTCCTAACAGACCAAAATCTATTATTTAGCTGAAGTGTTTGCAAGAAGGTTGTTCTAATTTGAGTTAGGACAAGGAAGTCTATCAATTTGAACTAAAACCTGACAGGAGAAAAGCCTTACCAGGAAACCTCTTCCTTGTTTTGTCATTAAAAGAAAAATGCTTTGCTGTGCAGCACTGCTGGTCTTTAAAAACTGAAGAGTATGAACTCACATCTTTTTTATCCTTGAACACACATTAATTCTTGGGTACATGAACTGTGACAGTGCATCTGAACAAATGCATTCTTAAGCTGATCCTATGACAGTGCAGTTTTCATAAAACCTGGTACTAACTGTGTGATTTGAACACTGTGTACTTACATCTTTCAGGAGCCTGATCAATGTGGTCTGGACAAAGGAGGGACAAGTTACTGAAATCCTGAAATGTGCCTGCTCCAGCAGCACAGGGGTAATGGTACATCTGGGTACATTTCTCTTCACAGCATTTGATAGTGGCTCCAAGGTGCTTACAAAATGCACATCGCTGAAAAACAAACAGAATTTAAAAATTCCTTTCTCATGTAATTTTTAGCCAGATCTGCTCCCCTCCTTTGTTTAGCAGATGAAGGCCTTACCCAGTAGGAGGTAGTGAATACTGAGAAAGAAACTAGTGGGTAGTGTCTTTCAGTGATACTCCCAAATTTTTACTTAAAATGTTTAATGAAACCCACTCTAAACACACTCTGATGATTAAGATTCTTCTTGTCACAGAAAAGCATTTTCATTCTATGTTATCTAACTTGAGCTATGTCTTCAGTAATAGGGCTTGGAGACTTAATTCTGAAAATAAAGGCAGATGACACCATGCTGTCAATAGGTTATGACTAAAAACCACATAGCTCTCTAAGCTGTAATGTAAAAACCACAGACATTGTAATCAGAAATGCAAATGGAAATCAAGTATGATGTTCTCCCAAAAATCTTACTGGCATTATACAATTCTCTCTGGGACAATAATGCATTACACAACTTTGCACTTTCATCTCATCTTTTCTTTCAAGACTACACAAATATCAACACCAATTTTTGAGAAGTCATAAATAAGCACAATTATTATTATTAGACACCAGAGAAATAATTTCTCAGAAAGAACTATGCAACGATCCTCCAGTTCTCTAGTCAAGAGAGAGTAGAGTCTATCAGTCTGCTTGTAAAAAATCACCCACACCTTTCTGATTCAGTTAATCAGTCTTTTTTCTTTCTCGGATTCATTACAGTCCCTGAAGCACTGTAACATCCTTTTTCACTTTTTCACCAAGGCAACAATACTTTTTAAGGCATGGCACTGTAAGATTTTGAGTAAACTTAAGAAAAAACAGGTCAGTGGCTCACAGCAAGGCAAACATAATACAGAGCAACAACTGAGCTCAGGGACTCTCATTTTTCACAATAAAAATGCAACACTAACACTCCTGTGTTGCATTACTAGCTGAAGTGTCAAGTAACATCCAAATATGAACATAAACCAAATCAAAGAAAAGTTATGTGCTGTGTCTGCTTAATTCTTACAATACAGACAATATTTATTACCATAATTCTCTGTTTCAAAGCCTGGCATGAAATTAGGCATGAAACAGTGCTAATACAAGTCCACAGATATCAAAACCAGCCTATACGAAAATACAAATCACAAAGCTGCCTGTGTCAACAGCTACCTTGATATTCTTTAAAACCAGATGAAATGAACATCTTCAGAAAAATATCTGCCTACAACACAACTCATGGACAGGAGACAGAAAAAATATTAGCGTATGCTAAACAGAGCTGCAGTGGAAAGAGATAAAATGCTCTGGGCACAGAAATTAAAGGGGATCACTGAGGAGAATTACTGCCAAGTTTGTGGGCTACAATGCTTAGTCTGTCCTCTGATCTGCAGGCCATCATCACACCTCTACCCATGTCTAATACCTGCTGACAGTATGGGAAAGGTGCATCCTCTTACTTTACCAGCTGAAATGCAGAGGAGAAGAGGGGAACAAGATAAGCAAGAACAACATGGAGCTCCTGAAGGAGGGCAAGGCAGCAGTAATGGTTACAGCATTTATGGACTGCAAAAAAACCAAAGTCCTGCAAGAAATCCCTTTCAGGAAACAATACCTTCAGTGAGCACTTGCTGAGGATGCTGCACAAGGTAACTCCTAAACTTAGATGTAAAACCACAAAAATACAGCCCAAAACCTCCAACTTCAAGAACTGCAGCTCCACACTGAGCCACACACAAGCACTGCCCTATTCTGTTCTTGATGTTCTGAAAACCTATACAGATGGACCAGATTTAGCTAAGACACAACTCCTACAGGCCACACTTTTTTCAAAGATCTTACTCAGTACAAAAAAAAACATAGCAAGGGGAACTTCAGAGGAGGCTAAGGTCCAAAATGTATTCTTCAAAAAAGTATTCAACAAGACTTTTCTGGATCCCATCATTAACCCTCAGTAACTATTTAATCAGGAAAAGAAAATTATGGAAGAACTGTAAGCACTCAAATATTCCAGCATTTATTAAAAGCTGGGAATAATGGAATAAAATAGCAATATAAATGGCATTTTAAAATAGCACATCTGTTTTTCAAAACCACCAATCAACCATGGCATGTAGCAAAAACAAAAACAGAATGTAACTTTTCCCAAACGCTCTATGACTAAATGATGAAGTTATTGAAAATGAGCAAACTACAGGATTACTGAAAAACCTTGAAAAATGTTGGTTTAAGGAACCACATAAAGATACTGGAAGAAAAATGGAAGCCCAAGTTACATGTAATTGAACCCTTCAAACCCATCTGCTAAACTGCACTGGCAATGAAAAGCATTTGGCAGATAAGTGAAACACACTTTGAAAACAATGTGGTATGTATCATCTGAAGCAAATAGAAAGCACAGAATATCAACATTTGTTGAATTTGTAAGAGAGATAAAGCAGTTTGAAGAAACTAATGCCCAAAGGGATTTTTTTGGCAGCAGATGTTGATGAGAAGAGTTACTTTTCCAGCACTAGAAGCCAATAATCTTCTGAAGCCAGGCCCCATGCTATGACCCCAAAAGAACAGCAGAAATGTATTAAATTAAACAAAAATATTAAAAGCTGTGCTAAATAAAATCAGTAACAAGTACTACTTTTCTACTGCTAAAATATGGAATCATGACTGCAAGAGATGGAATGAAGTAAGAAATCATATTGCCCATGTCCATATGAGGACAGTACCACAACCAGGGAGAGTTTTCTGGCGTCTCCAGTTTCATTAGAATGAGCACAAAATAAGGTGTTATGTGAAGGGGGTGGGAGCTGAATCTGAGTATTCAAAAGACAGGAATTGGAAAATGGTAAGCTGTCAAAGCAAAGCACTGTTTTGTTTATGGATCAAATAATTTTACATTCCTGTTCTACAGGAAAAAAACCCCAACTTTACAAGGTGTCAGAAAGCTGGAGAGATCGTTTATTAATTATTCATAGTACACTCAAGGGAATAAACTAAAGCAGAGCCAGCAGACAATTCTCCTGCTCAGAAAGTCCTTCAGTGGTTACCAACCATTCCCTTCAATAAGTTCCTTGTGCACTCGTCTATTCCAAGAAAGCTCTGAGTCCATCCCTACTTGTGCTACTTCTATTACTACTGTGATTTCCAGCATTTAAAACTACCTACTCCTATACTTGGCAATTTTTTTTCTTTTTTTTTTCCATTTTTAAGACAGAAAAGGAACTGATTTTTAAAAGCAAAAGCTATGCCATCTTTAAAAATTAATTTTAAAATTCTCTTTGTTTACTAATTCCATTGGCTCAAACATGACATTTTTGTACAAATATGAAGTGGAAGAGGAAGAGCTAAATGAACTAGCAGAAAAACATGAGAAAATCTGATCAATCATCTCCTCTGTATTCTAGCTCTATGGCAGCACATCCTCCATGAAATAAGAGTGGCAGAAACCACACAGAAGATTTCCAGGAAGACAAAAACACGTACCTACCTCCTTGCTCCAACTGTAACTGCACCAAAACCAGCTAAACAAAGATGTGCATTCTGCCTTGTTCAGATCAGCTGAATGTCAAAAATCCTACTGGCTTTACTGGAAACAGATGGCCAAAGTGGAAAATGGTGACAAGAGCAGCAGCTTTTTGTTTACGTATTTCTAACCTTCTTGCTGCTCCCTACTTAAGGGTACTCCAAAATTCAAATTATAAAAAGATGTCTGTAACACAATGTAATATTTTATCCACAGAGTAGCAAGAACTAATCAGAGGTCATGTTTCATCATTATTTTATTGCCCTTAGAATTATTTTATAGTATTACTGTCTCAGCAACTGGACAAGTAACAACCCTTAGAAGGCAGATATTAAAGAATGGCTAAAATATAGTTTTTTAAGTAAGTACTTTGCAACTTGATTAGTGTCCTAAACCTGAATGTTAGCACTGCAAATTGCAAAATGTTCTTAAGCAAAATGACAAGTTTTTCACTGACAATGAACCTTTTCTTTAAAAAATATCAGGTGACAAAACCTATGAGAACAATGAGAAATTTTAATTTTATGGGAGTGTACCAAAAATACACACAAGCCATCTGTCCTTGGTTGAACATTAATCATTTAATGCATTACCTATAAGAACAAATTTCAGACAGTTTAGCTATTTTGTCACACAAACCTGTGACTGAAGAGAACAGGACCTTAACAACTTGTCATTAATTAGAGCATGAAAAAATTTTTGTATAAACAGTGATTAATGAAGTATGTTCTCTGCTAGTTCTGACAATCTTCATTGGTTACTCCATCATCTAGAAAAAGCTTTATATTGCTTGCAGACACTAATGACCATTAACACCTCTCATGTCAAATAGACTGGTTTAAGTTACCATAAAGCACTAAAGAGCACAATGCAGTAAGATGGCAACGTAAAAACAATTAATGGCTTTTGATTGAACTACTGATTAGAAGTACTAAACAGAACAGCTTCCCAGGAGCATTGGAAATTACCTTCTAGTGTTTTAATTTTATATGACTCATGCCACAAATTTGGAAATTACTTCAATTTATAACAAGCAAGTCAATCAGAGATCAGTTATTCTTCTTCCTCAAACCTTAACACAGTGACTCAATACATGTAATCAAGGTAGAAAGCAGAAATGTGGAAATTTCAGGCTCTCTACAAGTCACTACCTTGTTTCTCATTCCTACCAGCTCCCTCTCTTTTTCATCTTCATTAAAAAGTACATTAAATAAACTGTGTTGATAAATGCCTTAAGGCATTCAAGAATTCAGAGAAAAAAGCATTCAAGTTTTGGAGGGGTGCTTTTTATAATAGTGGTGAATACATTAAAAACTTGCAAGAATGAAGTTTGCTAGGTAAGATACCATTATTTATTTGAAACCTGAAATAGGTAAACACACTAACTTTATGGCACACAAATTCTTCCTCATCTAACCTGAAATGTTCCCAAACCGTGTTTATTCAGAAACTCTGTGGAAGGGTTTGGGTGCCTTAGAGTTGTGTTCTCCTCATCATTACATAAGCTAGTGGAATAACTGCATGCATATGATTTCCCTCAAAGCCTCTGCCTTTGCTGCTTTTTTCACACTTTCATGAAGAAAAAAGGGGTTTTTTTTATTCACCTCCTCGCTTTCTGCAAGATTTAGGATAATGTAAATGTTTTGAGTGAGGCTCAGCTTTTCCACAGCTAACAACCAGCTACTGCCTTAATTCCCATCTAATATCCACCGTGGCAGAAGAGCAAGCATGAGCCTGTTGTTTAGTTAGACTGTCAACAACAAGAAGGTCAATAATGTTTAATGTAATTTAAACCGTGGTTATTAGGCTTCAGCATCAGCAACTCCAGGACAAACAAGGCAAGAACAGAAATCATCAGCTTTGGTTTGAGGCTGCTTTTTGGCAGGCTCAGAAAACAGACTATTGTGCCAGTTCCATTTGATTCATGCTCGGAAGGTCTTAAGAAGTGTGTGTAGACATTTCTTTGTGTTGGCAGAGCACAGTCTGAGCCACAAATTGTTGGAGGCTTGGGAAAAAATAACTGAAGGAAACATTGCTACATTGTTGTTTAATGATCATCTCCAGGCTTCTGTTACTGGTCATTGCAGAACATACTGGGATAAAGTCAACTCTGTTGAATCCAGCACAGGTCCTACACTTATAAATCATATACAGGGATTCTGAAGTAGCTCAAGCATTCTATAGGTTATGTCATAAGTACATTTATAAAGGCATTTAAAGTAAAAGGAGAATTTAATGCTCATACAATCACATAGTGCTTCCAAGTGATACAAGGCTTGATGAGGATATCCAAATTTCATTATACTTAATAAGGCTTACTAATTTTATGGAATTTACTTCAGTAAATTCTCATCAAACAGTAGGTGTCCATTTTCAGGCTACCATACTGGCCACATCTCCATTGCCTGCAGCTGGAATTGGAACACAGCTCACAGACAGGCACATCCACAAGAAGGTCAGAATTTGGATGACAGTCTTGAGGTGTCCTACAGCAAGAACACAAGTTCTCTACTGGTACCACAGCCAAGTTCACACCAAAGTTTATGTCAGCATAGCACTACCAAAGAAGAGATATTAATGGACACTGCGTAAAAATACTTTAATATAAATCCTCTTCTATTTTTACAAGTTTTTCTGACCATAAAATGTAGGGCTAAACTTCTCATAACACAACTCTAAATTTTTTTATATATTTTTGGAACACTTAAGACAAAACCTTCCAGCCATTTCTGAGAACAGAAAAGTCATTAACAAAAACATTTTGCTCATCTTAAAAAGCAACCTCATTCATGGGACCTGCAATTTGTCCTAAGTTTTAGTTCAAGGAATGCAATTTCTGCCCTTTCACTAAAGATGTGACCAAGCTTGAGAAAAAGATCTTTTTTTTTAATGTAAAACACTTCCAAAAGTTTGTCAGTGAAAAATTACAGAAAAACCTACTGTCATTGATCATGACTGATCCTCTCCAATTTCTAGCACTGACTGGACATCATGCACCTTCTGTAAAGATTCCTTTAGTCTGACACGGGTAAGAGGGACAACGTCTGTAATAAATCCTCTAAGTTTAGCATAAAAAGTCACTGGCATGGAAAACAGACATCCCTAAGGATCCCAATACTACTGTCACTTAAAGAGCATCCAGTACAGAGGCAAATGGACAAGTAAGGAGCAAAGAGACAAAAGTGATTCACAGTGTGAATCAATCTGATGAAACTGGGAGGAGAAACCACAGATAGAGATGGAAGCTGAAGAAGGGCCAAAAAAATTAATCAAACCTGAGCACTCAAACTGGATAAAGACCTAAGGGAACTGAGGTGCTAAGACACAGGAAATGGTGACAGGACAGATCTAAGAACCTAGGCAAAAGGATGAGAAATGTTACGGAGAGATGAAGAGCAGAAGTGGCTAAAAATAACAACTTGAACAAAAAGTCAGAAGTCTGAGGCAACTGAAATTGGATGAAGATTACAAGGAGGAGAAGCACACTGTTCTCTGGCACCTGGTCCTGTATCACTGTCACCCAGGCAGCTCACATAGCAGCGCTCCTATGTAGCCACAAAGGCTTCAGATCTGCAGTTTGGGAGGTCTGCCTTTCCTTTTTTCCCTGACAAAAGGAAATGATACAGGCAGACAAACACAAGGCAACACAGAAACACAAGTAAAGGAATGAGCTGACACGCACACATATACATACATATGTGTGTGCATTAAAACACAAGGATTACAGATCAAACGTGGATTTTGTGTATAAAATAGATCTTTTAGGAGGAGTCACTGCATTAAAGAAACCTGTTACCTGTGAGACTGTGTAATTTACAGAGGAGGAAAAAAAGGAAATATTGGAAAAGGTTGTGGATGGCTTGTGGGAGAAGAAAAGCATTTAATAATGACAGCTGGGTAATGGCCTGTGAAAGAATTGTAGTTTCATTTCTTCCATGAAGCTCCTTGATGATACTGGGCAGGGCACTAAGTAAATTCTTCTTAATTTTTTTTTAAAGTTCTTAATCTTACTATTAAAAGCCTGGAGTTTACTTTGCCTGTAAAAATTCAGCCTTAATTTCTACAAAGACTGTGCACTCATAACTGCAACCTTTTTAACGTAGTCTGAATATTTCGAAACTCTTTCAATTTCCCATCAAAATTCACAGATATAAATAAATTCAGTTTCCCTGGGGGAAAATGTAGCCTAAGATACATAACAAGGCCATATAGATCTGCCTATTTAAAGAAATTTATAGACAAGTTATTCATATGTTCATTATAGTAAAAACATTATAAAATAACTCATACAGAAATGAGGAATTCTTTCTTTTTAGCAGTACCTGCACAGTCTACATACCTACACACTAATGAAAAAATGGAATATTGAAGAAGTTTATAACAAGACAGCCATGTCCATCCTATGGACTGAACTAGGCAAACTGTTCTGCCTGGGACCATACAATTAAAGATGCATAATCAGGCCTAGGCACAAAAGAAATTAATTGTGTGCAAAGGACACTAACTGTGTGCAAAGGATGTTAATTGTGTGCAGACAACCTGTCTTCTGAAATGGCCTTGCTCTCTTGTTTTCATTTTATTGTCTTTAACAATGCACTCTTTTAAGAAGGATTTTGTAGATACATTACTCTGATGTAACAGAAAGCTAATGTCAGCCTAAGTCACTATATATACCCAAAGACACACACAATTTACAAGGTAATAGAAGGGATGGAGTGACAAAAAACCCTGGATTATGTAGAGACATAAAAAAATGCAATAATTTCCTGCCTTTAATACCTTCCTCATTAGTGAGCACCTCCTTAGTATTCCTTCCCCACTGACTGCAATCAGTACCTTATTGTTCATAATTCCTATTTCCTTGGCTGTTCCTAAATTGCACTCTTCAAATGGCACAAAGTCATCATAAACAAAATCCTACATCTTCAGTTCACTAATTTTTGTAAATTGAGCTCAAACAAAGCAATTAGGTGGCATACTTTGAAACTACCAGGTTGAACATTAATACTATTTCTTCACCAACAAAAACTTGACATGTTTTATCTGGCTGGGGCTTTTAGCTTTTTTTTTTTTTAAATGTGACTAAATTAGTCACATGTATTTATTCCATTGCTTCTCCCAAGACATGGCATTCCTAAACATTATATAATTCTTTAACTCACTAGCCACTGACAAAAATAAATAAGCCCCATGTATTTCATCCTGTTCCTTCACTGGTATTCCTTGGGAAGCTTTGTTAAGTGCAACACCTTGACGTAGAATTTAAAACCCTAAAATTACTGGTCAAACATTGAAGCAGGCTATTCAAATGTTCTGGGCTTTAGGGAGGTGAGGGTAAGAAGGGGCTGTTTGTTTCAGTTTTGCAGAATGCTGCCTCAGTAGCTTGTGAGGAAAGAAGCTGCCAAATTTTGTAATGAATTCCACAGAACATTAAGTCTGATGCTTAGCAGAAGCCATAACTGTTAAGTAAATGATATCCTTTTGATGAATACCCTTATTTGAAAACAACATTGATTTTTCTAACCCTCTAGCAGTGTCCCAAAACAGATGTGCAGAACTGCAAATTCTGTTTGCTTTCAGGTTTACGAAGTGTGATGACATTTTTACAATCCTGCATGAGCCCTTTTACCCAGGAGTAAAATAAAGCACAATAATTCTTCACCATCTGTTTGTTAATTTTGCATTCATTTAACTTTGCATTTTAAACTAATAATCATTTTCTTATAATATAGTTTGCTCCATTGGTAGAAATTACAGCTGTTCAATTAAAAAAGGAATGGTTTGTAACACAGATTTCCTCTAAATAATTCCATTGCTCTTAATTATAGAAATGTTAGTGCCATCAAATGGAAAAGGGCTGCCAGAGATTAGTGTTATGCTTTATATGTCACAGATTCCCTTAGTAAATGTACTTATTTTCTTCTGTTCCAGCACCAATTCCTACTTGGTCTCTTTAACATTAAACCCATTTTTCTCCACTACAAGATTCAGTGTGTTTTTTAACATTGTTTTGTGTAAGGGTAAAAACAATTAAATGAAGCTTCTGTTTTCATTTGTGGCACAAAGTCAAACCAAGCACAGTCCTACTACTTCATAATGCTTTTCCTTAATCTCTAATGACAGGACATGGAGGTTTTGATATTTACATTTCAGCTGGTTACAGCTAAACTAGGGCTGGAATAATGTCCTAAAAGCTTTTTCTCACCATGTTTACAGTCAAATGGGGAAATCCCATTCCTTTATCAAAAGTAAAACCACATTGAAATAACATGAATAATACATCAGAGCTAGTGAAGGAGAAACAATTTGGGTCAACAAAAGATGTGGTGCCTGGAGAGAGAGCAGGAGCCAGTGTGAGATTCTGAGAGCTCTGGTGTGGACTCTGTTATGCTCTGGACAGGGCATTTTCCACACAGACCAGGCTGTAAGGTCACAAGCCCTAAACACAGACTGTGCCCACGCTGCCACAGTGGAGGGTCCACTTCACTGAGGTTCCTGGGCTTAATCATCATCATCATCTACAAATAAACTCCTCAAGAGACACATGCTACTCTGTTAATTCATGTGAACAGTCCAGTAGTACTGGAGAGCTGTTCAGATGGTTAAAACAATCAAGATGATTGCACTGTTTTCTAAAACCAATTTTATCTGATGGCACAGAAATCTCAGCATCAGATGACATCCTAATGCTGTGACAGCGCTCAGATAACAATTCTGTCACAGTACTAGGATGAGTATTTTACTTTAAACACCCATAAGGCAAGAGATGGTTTACCACAAAACGGATTTATTTCAATTAAAGGAGTTCAGAAAAGCCTGAAAAACACTCAACTGGTGCCTGACTGTGACAGAGCACTAACCCAGAGAAATGAACTTCCAGAAGCACCACACACAACAAGCTCACATAAAATTAGGGGTGAAAGTACAACCACATGTTAGTGGGATGCTCAGCTTCCAGCCCTACCAGAATCCTGAGCATCCTGACCTTTCAGCTTCTCAGACGAGTGAGCATTGCTGCCAGGGCCGACCTTTACTGGGGGATTTATCCATCACAGTATTTTATGTCTGACAGGAAGCAAACATTCTGGAGGTGCCCAAGGCACATTCTGATGTGATGGATGCATAATGGTAACAGTCTTCCCAATGATTTGCCATCTATTTCAAGTTACTCTCATGAAAAAAACTCACCTGGTATGACATTTGAGAAAACTGAAACTCCTACGTATTGAATGTATCAAATCCATTTACATTTTCAAAAATGAGCATTTCCCTCACAAAGCTCAAAGAATAATATTAACAACTGAACTGTCTTCTTGTGTCATTTCTCTAGAAGTTCTCTATTTGCTTTTAAAGGTTTATGATTTGTCAACACATCTCCCTGGAAATACCACACAAACAACACCTAATATTCTATAACAACCTGCAGGAAATGAAAGGAAAAAAAATTGCTTGGATATCTGGTTGGATTAGGCATTTAGATTCAGATTCACTATTTATTCTGCAGATTTTGCCATTCTTCCCAGTTCTTTACAAAGCAATTTCATACTGAACTAGTATGAAATGTGAGCGAAAATTTTTTGAACAGAGAGGAAATATTATAGTATAAATTAAAAACAGCAAAGGGAAAGGCTAGATGTGGAAGCACTTGCAGTTCTATAAAAAAAGTCCCTACATTGCAGCTTGAATACATGTATAAGAAGTCAGACCATGACACTGCAATATAGCACAGCAAGTCATTTTATTCATGCTAGATGCTTCAGGAAATAAATATTTAT
>VWYI01019033.1:434103-454741 GCA_013399455.1 Anthoscopus minutus | reverse complement strand
TTAAATTACTTTCCTTTTCTCTTCCCTCTGCCCCCTCAGTATCCAAATGTTTCAAGCAATATCTTTATAAGTTTATTTTATTGCTAGCCCCTCTTCTCTTTCTTGTCTCCTGTACTTCCTAATTTCCTTTACTAGTTAATTATTGTGAATCTGCTTTCCATCTTATTTAGAAATAGATTGTTGGTCTTTCATGCTTTCACAACGTGGTTTCTTTTCCTTAGGAGAAACTCATTTTTCTTGCATCCTAGACTCTTTCCTCAAAGTACATGAAACAGTCCCTTATCCAGTATTATGCAGATTCTAGCATTTATCCTCTTCCAAAAACTCCCTTCTCCAGTCTTCTTTCTAGGCACCTTGCCCCTTTTCACCACTCTACTCCACCTCCCCATCACTTCCTGCTGTACTTCAGTCCTTGTCCTGTTGCTGCCAGGAGTGATGCAGTAGAAGAAAAATCCCAAACAGGCCAGCTCTTTGCTCTCAGCTGTTTTACCAAGGACCACAAAATCTTCATCAGCCAGAAGCAGCATCTGCAGGGCTCTTAGTCACTATGTCTCAGCTTGGACAAGAACTAGGCTTACTGCAGATCAAATTTCTTGGGAAAATGGGCACCAAACTGCAACAAGTCTTTTTGGAGTTCACAATAACTGAGCTACCAGACTGCTTTATAACCTTTTCAAAAATGGTCTCTTGTCAGGAGAAAATAGCAAATATCTGACATGAGGCCATTTCCCTGCCAAATATCAACTTCCATCTCTAAAGCAGGGAGGCAACAGAGAACTTGTTTTAATAAGGAGAAGCACTGACTCAGGCCAGGGAGTCAAGTGAAGCTGCCAGGATGGGGAAACATCTGTGTGACTAGCAAGGTGGCAGCAGAAGAGCCTCTATGCCTTGCTGGTGCTGGTAGCTGCTCTTAAGTTCAGCTGAATGAAAGGGTTCCTTCCAGTGAAGTATCTCCTGTGAGAGACTGGAATGTTGCTGGTTAATCACTCAAAGCAATCAGCCACTTGTGGAGGCTGCAGGGTGCTTTGCTGGGACTGGTTTGCACCCCTCCCAGCCGAGGAGAAGCAGGATCTATCAACAAGAACCTGAGCTACCTTCACCTTCTGGGGCTGGTCATAACCCCTCCTAACCTGGATGTTCACGTTACCCAAAAAAGGCTCTGGAGATCACCATCAAGGGTCAGATTATTACCCAACATGACAGTGAATCAAATTATGTCAGCAATATCCATTGCCTCCCTTCACAATACCTCCCTACCAAACCACTTTCAATTCTGCTCTCTTAAGAGTTTTGTTCTGCTCTACTCTGTTCTTTTTTACCTTTTTGGCTTCTGGACTGTTGATGGGTGTCTCCCTATCCATTTATCTCTCTTTCCTTTCCTATCATTAGACTTACTCAGCCTCTGACTTGCTCATAAATAATATTTCTGCTTCAGAGATATGGTTCCTAATGCCATCCCATAATTTCAACACAATTATGTAATATCTCAATTCCTGCAGTCATTTACAGATAAAAGTAGCATTAAGAAATAATGGTTTGACTGTTTATTGATGAACCTAGGCAAAAGTAAGAATGAGGACTCCAATACTGCTTTCTGTGAATCACCAATGTTTCTCTATGAAACATGGATATGTGAATGTAGCTGTGACAAGGAGGCTGGTGTGAGAAGTATGGAGACATTCTCTAGTCTTCCTCCCATGTGGCTAATACAGAGCTTACAAGATGAAGCACCAAGGAAAGGGGAGCATATATAGAAACCATGAACTACCAAAGTGCACACACAGCTGAAAGATTAATAAATTCTAGGACTCTGTCCCAGGCCTGAGGTAAGATCACTAATTGATAGATATTATTTCGTTTTTTACACATTATTCCCAAATCACTCCCTCTACTAGGTCTGAGAGCTTCTTCCCATCTCCAGTATTATCCCATCCCCCAAAGCACAAGAACTAGCTGCCTCCACTCTCCACTCCCTCTGCACCATGCAGAGAGGTCAGCTGTGCTTGTGGCTTCAGGTCTGAGCAGCTGAGGAGATAAATGGCCATCTTGCAGACAGTTTTTCCCAGGAGACACATCAAATTTGCCTTCACCCTTCCTCCTTCTCCTTATTCCCAGATCTTAGGGCAGTAAATTGCTTTTGATTTGCTGCCTCAGCTGGTCTGATGAGCAAGTACAGCAAAATGGAATCAAGGCTCTGCCCTCTGCCTGACTACCTACGGTGAGGGGAATCATATTAACAGCTCTGAACAAACATTCAGGTGTCAGGTTCCAGTAGCACTCTTAAGGTTGTAGGTGAGATTCTCAATTCCCAGGACTAGTACATGGCTTTGACCACGGTCTAAATCTGAGTCTATCCCTAACTGGCAGGGCTCTGAAGCTGTTAATTCCTGATGCTTGCTTGCCAGCTCCCAGCAGCACCAGCACACAACAGAAGGCTCCAAATGTTGCTGTCACTGTCAGTGAGAGCAGCAAAATCTTCTGGGGCATATTAGTGCTGCTGATAGGTGGGAAGGCAACAGATGGAAAATAGGTTCAAAAGCTCTGGGGACATCCGTGATGCTCCAGGGACTGCAGATGGCTGGGAATGAACACAGTAAAAGCTGCAGAAAAATTATTCAGGGTCTCTTACCATCCTAGAGCTGAAGGAGCAATTTGGCCACCTTGTAAACAATGCCTGTGACAGATGGTTGAATATCTATCTATTCAGAGATTGCTGCTAATAGAAGTATTATGGAAAACCTTGAATTCTGCTAATCCACATATTCTAAACCTGCACAAAAGGTACACGGTAAGGTTAACTCAGAAGTAAAACAGCCTAAATAAAACCTACACATCTGGAGACATGAAGTACTTCCTTACTCTTATTTAATGTGGCTCATTAGAAGAACAAGAAATATATGACAGTTGATTTTTAAGTGACATTCTGTCTGCTCCACTGACCTTATTTTTGAATAGAATGTATGAATTAATACAGAGCCACACTGCATTCAGTCCTCTCCTTCTATCTTCTCAAAGACAGGGGAAAAAGTTCTTGAGTCCTCATCTATTTAAAATTCTGCTTATATTGAGAGAGCACAGGGAGAAGAATTAACTTTCATTGTAGGGTTTCACAGTTGGGCTATAATCCGAGGAAGACAGAAGCTGGGAGCAGAGCAGGGAGCAGCACTCTGCCTACCAGTTCTGATGGATTGACTTAAAGAATAAGACATCAGATGAGAAATGTGCCAGAATTGGACTCTGAAAAAAAAATTATTTGACCACATATTTCTGTAGCTGAAAAACATTCCATTTATTTATCATTAAAAAAATCAAGCAACACAATAAAAGACAATTTTGGCACAAGCTGAATGAGTATCTGACAACTAGTTGCTGTTCCCAGTAGAAGTAAATGCTGTCTTCTCTGGCTACTAAAAGAAGCTTCTAAACCCTCAAACAACAATTCAACAATAAAACAAGAATGAATTGTTATAATTTAAAAAACTAAAATGCAGTGTTTGCTAGAAGATGAGATCTCAGGAGCTATTTCGAAGTTTAGCTAAAAGGATGTATTTAGATCAAGAGTTCATGCTAATAATCCATCTTCCTAGTCATCATTCTAACTCTTCTCTATTGTATTTGAGCACCTAATAAAGACAAATTCATCCAAAGAATGTAACCTTATTTCTTGAGGGCATTGCACCGAATTTTCTGGTAGAAAGTTGAAAAACTCACTGATGAGTGACTTGCCAAAAGATGTACAGAGAATAAGGTATTGATGCCTGGAGTGTAAACCCTGCTACCTTACCCAGCAGCTGCTTTGCCACCTAGTGGTGAATAAGACCTTAAAAACCATCTGTAGCAAAATATTATTTTCTCACATTATTTAAACAATTTACTAGAGTAAGTAGCACGGTGAAGTATCATAGGAGTAGCCATATAATGTCATATCAAAGGTTTATCTAGCCCCGTATCCAACTTTCATCAGTGGCTGAAAATAGATGTTGAGAGCTGTCACATAAGCTGGAATATCCTTCTACTACCCTCCTACTCAGCACATTTGCTTGTCTGAACCTCCTCAGCTGCATGTCAAAGCTATGTGGAAAAACCCTGTGGGTTTTCATGTGTGTTGTGAATAAGGTATGTCAATTCAGTGTAGAGTAAATCTGAGCTACATGGACTATTGCTAGCTGTGCTGCCAGATGACTTCCACATCTCTTCTATCAGAAGAGATTATTTATTTTTTTATCTATTGACCTCTTAACTCCACCAGTTTTTTCAGGGATCTGCAAGTCAAAAAAGGCTGGATGTTGCTTCTTTAGAGATCAGGTGATTCAACTCGCTGTTGCCTGCTTGTAGCTGAGAAAATTCTGCCATCTGCTGGAAAGAAGAAAATCCGCTCTGATTCCTGCAACTGAAACTACTCCCTGTTCCGCATCTCAGGTTTTCTTGTCTCATTGTTGTTTCAGTACATTTTTTTTTTTAATTTTAAAGTTTAAGACGCTTTAATTACCCTGTGTGCACAAAATTTTGTCTAAGTAATTTGTGTACATACACATGTTAATATCTTGGGCATCAACTTTGTTTTTTAATTCCTACTTCTGTTTCACAGCAAGACAAACATAGTCTAACATAATTTGTACTAAGTGGAAGCTGCATGCAGAGAAAAAAAGCTTACTTCAGCATCATTTATTACTTCTTGCGGTATAAGGTGACTTGATCTAGTGCATTTCTGAAAAGCAGGGTTTTCATGTTGGCTAGAATGGAATAGAAACAAAATAACTCAATAGTAGCACTCCAATCCAGTACAGCTCATTACTTATCACTTTGCAATTTCCTGCTAGCTTATTCTTAGGAAGCACAACCAGCAATTCTCCTGTGCCTTTGTCTGGGAACAGAAATGGCTTTAGGTAGCTTTTAGGTACTGCCAGTGAACTGAGCCACTTGAACAAACCACTTGTCACAGCAGATGCTTCTTCACACTTCAGAGGCCACCTGAGACTGAAAACAAGAAGTCCCTGAGCTCCATTACCTGCTGGGAGGTTTGACTCCATTTGTTCTTAAAGTACACGATAAATGCAGTGCTGACCCATGCACTAGGTGTCCCTTGCAGCAGGAGGAATGCCGTGCAGGACTAACATGGCTGTGTTGGGGGACACAATATCTCCCAAAGAATCCATTTCTTTGGAACCTTTTTCACAACCAGCCTTCTTCAAGACCCCAAACCAATAAAGAACATGTGCACATTACATATTTAAAGCATGGGAACAGTTTCTCTTTGCCCATCTTGCTAGCCTGGTATCTGTTTCAACACAGTTCAAGTTGTCTGAAGGATGAACACATTTCGGTGGCATTCCTGTCTATGTGAGTGCATTCAGTGGCAGACCCTGATTAAAGAAGACAGAAGGTCAGCATATTTGCCATCCCTGCCACACGGTGTGTGTGCCCCACGTTAAACACGGGACACCAGCTCTTAAATACAAGCACATCCACATGCCCAAAGGCTTGATCCTGCATTCTGGCTCCATCTGCCAAGGCTCTGATGGGATGCATTGGCTGGAGTCAGAGCAACAATTATGGCCCTCTTTTATGCTGCTTCTCCAGTGGCACCACCCTGACTCCTGCAGCAAGCCCAGGAGCAAAGACACCAGGAATGCATTCTTGGATGGGTCTGCTGGGGCCGCACGGAGCTTGGCAGTATCACAGACACTTACTGCAACTCTACCTACCTTTTACCCATGTAAATACAAGTAGTATTCCTCTTGCAGGTAACCCGAGCTTCTGTGCTATGACAGAGCATAACAAAAACCTGCAGGAAGCTAGGCAGACAGAGTTTTCTCCTCTGTTCTTCCTCAGCTTCACTATTTAAGCCCCAAATGTAATCCCAATGTCCAACATATATCTATCTAGACCTCTAGTTTTTAAACAGTATTTATAATTATGTACAATCTAGGAGTCAAACTCTTCCATAACTCTGCAAGTCATAGGTTTAAAAAATACTATTTTATTCTTTCTACCATATGTAAAGTAAGAGAACTCAAAAGCAATGTGACCCTTATTTTGAGCATGGTTATTCTGCTTTAGTCATCTGCAGTAACATCATCGAAAGAAACAGAATGATTTATAGCCTAATTTATATGTCTGGATTATGAAACAGTAAAACAAAAAGGAATGCATGAACACCCAGGAAGGTAGCTAAAATATCTTTGATCTCATATATTATTTTTCTCCTCAAATGCATAAATGAAAACAGTAGGTTTCACTCTGCATTCTGTGCATCCTATACCTAGAATAATTAAGCAGAATCATGTAAAAGGACATTTGTCTAACAATGAAAAATCCTTTCTTTGAAGAGGTGAAAATCCATCAAGCCCACTGCTTGTTCCTGCCTGGACAGATGAAAAAAAATGAAAAAAAAAATCTGGCAGATCACTGAGTTCTAGGGAATTGTCAGCAAAATGGAAGTCAAGCACATGCTGGCAAGGAATGAGGGCTCTGGGAGATTTTATTACAAAGTTACAGCCTGGAGTGGTAGTTGCAAGAGTGTATTCGCTGATTTCTATTCAGTGCACTTGCAGCAATCCAGCAGTTACCATAAAACTTCTGCTGGACTAAAATGCATCGGGCCTTAAGCAGGATATTTTCCTTTTTATAAGGTACTGCAGCAGATTAGAATTTCTTTTCATTGTACAACTAGGTAAAAAATTAATGCTCTTGATTATTTACAATTTAAAGGGAACAGGTTCTTCTGATCTAAAGCTACATTCAGAATTGAAAAAAAAAAGCTAGAATAGTAGCTTGCACCAAAATAAGTCTCTTGGTGTGTTTAAAGGTATTCTAAACAAGAACATTGTAGATTTTCTTAGGGAGTATCAGTAAAAAATATTGCAAATAATTCAAAATACATATATGCAAAAAAATGCAGGAAGGATGTAAAACTAGAAAATGGAAAAAGCAGAACAGCTAATTATCACAACGTTTAAGTGAGGACAGAAAATCCACCCTAGAATCTTGCTTGCAGATACACCTGTATTACTTCAGGTAAATTATTACTTAAATAGGTTTATCTGATGTAACACCTCTATACAGACGCCCACACAGATTTTATCATCTCTTTATTTGGATCACCAAGTTGATAAAAATCAACATAAAAGAGCTTAGGGCAATATACATATTGACCTGCACTTGTATCATTAAGCAATTTCTAAAAATGTCATTGAATTCTGTATAAGGACAAGGTTTGAAATATCTTACTGGGTAGCCCTCAAAACAGCAAAAATCTCTTTTGAAGAATCCATTGCTAACGCTTCCATCATTCTGGAAACCTAGGTCAGGGAAAAATGCATTCTCTCCCATAAGCCTGTGAGTGAAATGACTAACCACATCCTTCTATTATAGCTGTTTGATCACTCTTGCTCCTTAGACACCTACGAACCTCAACACCACTCAGGTTTACGTGTGCAGGGCCACACATCCCCAAAACTGGGTTTGGAAGAGCACTAGTGTTTGAGAAACGCAGTCAGAGCCAGGAAACCAGCAAGAGAAGGGTGCCTTTGCTGGCTTCTTTTGTTGCCTGGCCACATGCAGTCCTCACCCAGTACAATTACCCTGAATCAGGACTGCTGCCTGAACACAGCACAGGGAATGTACCTGTGCTGGGGATAAGCAGTAAGTAAACAAAAGGTGCCTTCAAAGATCGAAACAGGGATAATTTTAAAGGTAACATGCTAGTAAAACATTCAGACACTGAAAATGTTCATTCCATTTCCAAATCACGTCAAGGAGATCACCATCATGAAAAATTTGTAAATATTTTAAATTAGAAAACAACCCCTGCACCCACCAGTAGAAATGAGAATTCTCACTTGAGCCCACCCTTACCAAATTGGCAGTTTAAGTCCCTGTCTCCCACAGCCACTCAGTTTAGTCATGCTCCAGCTACAGGTGTCTTCCTCTCACCCCCGAGTTCTTTTCCTCACAAACCCTAAGGATTTCTGTTCACTGGATTTTTTTCCTATAACCTTTTCTCTCTCAGACTGCATCCTCCCACATTGCTTGCTCTCTGTAGCTGAGACAATTTTGAATACTCCCCTCATCTGGTATCTTGCTCCTTCATTCACCCTCTCAAGTAAAGTCTTCCTTGAACAAAACTCCACGTATAGCACAACTAATCTGCTTTTAATGTGATTTATGGCAGACATGATTGTAGACATCCAAGCCAAAGCCCAAAATACTTAACAAGCACTGTGAAAATAGATTCGTATTGCCAGCTACAGAATAAGCTGTGAATTCTTTTTTTCTGACTGCTATTTATAGTAAGCAGGCAAGTGCAGGGTGACTGCAAGTGACCCCAGGCCAAACAGAATGATGGTGAGATTTGCCAGGATATGAACCTGCCGTCACTCTCTCAATGTAAAACACAGAAAAGCAGGGAATGAGGCTTTTGAGCAGCCCATTCTCTACCTCAATAAAAGTGCAAAATGAAGCAGGCATTTCTTCTTGCAACAGTGTTCTAGCAAAATGATGAGGCCTTGGGCTTCCTGCGAGTTGAAAGTCTTGCTCTTTTTGGCAAACTCCTCGTTGTTTGAGATGAATTTCCCTGCCATCTCCTAATGAGTTAAAATGCCCAAGGCGGTGAAAGAAATAGCAGGCAGATGGTGCTAGTGATTTATGCATAGTCGGGCACAGAGGATAAGTGAGAGTGCTTATAGGAGCCATCTGCAGCTTCATACACTGATCCTGCAGTTCATTAATTATATTTGGGTTTGACAGCAGCAAGAGCAGCCTCCAGTACCCAGGCTGCTGTGAGCTATAGTGTAAGTGTATTAGATCAGCTGTAATGAAGATTTTGGGCTCCCTGGGAAGAGCCGCTTACCTCAGCCTTGCTGAGGCAGGAAGCTCCTGCTGAAGGGACCCCAGGGCACCACTCACTGACAAAACAGCCTTTTCAGGGTGAAGTTTTCCTCTTTTGAGAAACCGCCATAAATCCTGACATGCTTATTCTTTGGAATTTGGGTCAAATCTTTTGACTTTCTACTTCAGTATCTCAATCTATGAAAAAAAAGGATACTTTGCTTCGCTCTCGGAGTTAAAATTTCTATATTATTATATTGCTATTAATATGCAAATGCACTCTGCAGTGAAATACAATTTATATTGCTTTTGAAAGGCTGCCGGCCGGCCCATGTTTTGGAACACACAAAGCACGCATTTCAAAACTAGCAGAGATGGGTCCAAATTGTAGTAATTCATACAAGACTCACACTGTACCAAAATATTTGACTTAGTTGTTTAGTCTTGGAGTTCAGGGTCAGGTCTATCTACTTCACCAGACACTGACCATGAAGGAGAAATACCATGGCTTTCAGATAAGGGTAAAATCCTGGCCCCATGGAATTTAATCAGAAGTTTGACAGGGCTCCTATTTTAACACTTCAGGATGGAAAGTTTGATGTTCTTTTGTAATCCTTCAGCCCCTGGCTTGTGGATCTGGGTAAGCAATATCACATTTGTGACTTAAACCAGTGAGAGGACTATTGGAATGTATCCTACAGCTCTTGGAAACTACAGCCTGGAAAACACTGAAACAAATGTGGAAATTTATCAGGGAGATTATTTGTCCCATAATTCAAACACAAAGGGAGGGCCCAGAGGTAAAATAAATCTTCATTACTAAAGATAAATATCCTTGAAAAATTCTGAGCAAGCTGAGACAGTCCTGACATTGAGGAAATGAGAAAGTACAAACACTGTGGCATTAAGATACCAACTTAGCAAGGGTTAAAAATACCCCACACCAAACCCAGAATAACACCCTAAGAATATACTTTTGGGAAAAATATTTCTGAGACTGCCCTTCACCTAAGATCTCTGCAAATACAGGAATAGAAAAAAAACCTTTGTGCCTCCAAGGCCTCAGTTTAAGATTGCTTAAGAAGGCAAGGCGATTTCACAACCCGTCACCATCCTCACACGCTGGTATCACAATGAATGTTTGCAGCAGTACATGATTTGCAGATACAGAAAAATCTGCATGTGTGAGAACTTTCTCTCTTTTTCAAGCAAAAACTCAGACTTCTGGGGCCAAAAATAACTTGGCTACCAACTTGATTACATTATTGTTCACAAGTATTTGCACTAGCAGGGATAGCGTACCTGGAAGTATTTTGCCTTGATTTTGGGCCATATTGCAGATAGGTTTAGTAAGAGGCAGTCTCTCCCCATGATCAGTAGGCTGATGGCTGCTTTTAGCAGCCATTTTAGTAGACACAAAAATTGTATCTGATGGAAGACAGGGGAGCATATTTAGACGAAAAACCATGTAATTGCACCTAGATTTGGTTTGGATTTAATCAGTAGCACTTTAGAATTTTTCAGTTTAAAATTGTTTAAAAGCAACATTTTCTGTCTCGAATTTTTTTGCATGTATATGAATAGTTGATATTAACAAGTCTATGCCTAGCCATTTTTCAGTACCAGAGAAAACATGGATTTATCAGAAAGAAAAGGTGTTTAAGACCTCTGTTACAGCTGGGAATGTAATGTAAAATGTTGAGGATAGAGGCCAGAAGGAAAGGAGTGAGAAGGGAAGGGGATGTAGAGAGGAGAGTGGCAAAGAGCAGTCATCACACAAACATTACCTCCCCATGGGGTTGCAGTGCATGACCTGCAGTGAAACAGGAGACAGAAGCAGGAGAGATGTTTGGCCAAACCAGAGCATGAGGAATGAAAAGTATCTCTTAAAATGTTTAATTATATTCTCTCTTTTTTTTTCTGCCCCATACCTGAATCAGTGATCAGTAGCTGGTGCTACCTGGGAGTAAATAAAGTAAAAATTCCCTGACCTGAGGGTGTTTCACCTGAAACAGGACAAAGAGACAAAAAATCTAAACAAACACCTCCTCACAATTCCAGGAAATTCAAACTTGCCTTCCCCTTGCTTTTTTATTAATCCTAGCAGTGGGCTGGTTTTTCAGAGGCTCACAGGCTGGGTACCTACCAGCAGTTACCTCCCATCTCCCACTTGTGCAGCTGTGCCATTCAAGGTCCTGCTGCACCCCATGCTCTCCCTTTTCATCCCATTTGCTTTCAGGTCTCAAGTCCATACTTTTTCTCCTTTTCCTATTCATATGCCTCCCTCTGCTGTTTGATTTTTTATTTTAGACTTCACAGTTGTATCATTTGTATGAAGTACAGCAGTTCAGAACACATTCTCCCAAGAAGCAGTGCTTTTCTGAGGTGTGCTGGGGAAGGAGCAGGTGGTTTTAGTCATATTCACAGTTACACCATAATGATTACTCCATTGACTTTACAGAACCCTTCCTATGGAGGCAGAATTGAATTCAGAATCACTACACTTTATTAGAAGTAATCATCTAGGATTAAATTCAGCCATTTTCAGTTATGATAATCATTTAATGGAGCTATTTGCTACGTTAAAAATTCCATGAAGAAATCAGGCCTTGAAACTATGTTTTTCAGTTTGCAGGATGCAATAAGCTTGGATCCACACTCATTCCCTCTGGTGAAGCTCATTAGGGAGAGATTCACTTCTGTAGTATAAAAGTACCACAGTGCAGACTCAGGTCAGAAATGCACACTGGAGAATAATGTAATAAAGTGTCTGATTGCAGTGGTTTTTTTCACTCGCATATGTCCATGGTTATTGAAGAAAACTTTATGCTGTGAGAATGTTTTCCTTCAGCAAATAAATGCTATAGAGTGGCTGGACTTCATGGACTTTCACATTTATTTCAAGAAAGTACACGGAATTAAGGGTACTATTACCTTCAACCATTTTCTAAAACCCACAGGAGCCACTGTCATATTTTCTGTTTTTCAAACCAGAAAATTAAAATTTAATATATATTATATCCCAGCTTTACAGATGTTGTATGTAGACTGTATCTTTTTATTTACTAAGGTATTACCAAATTTAAAATATATCACATTGACTTTGTCCCATTCCTTGGGTAGAGAAAAGGAGGGTAATTCTACATGATTTGTTCTGTTTTATTAATGTCAGCTCATCACCTTGTTATCTCCTAGGGGTGACACATACATAACTTACGCTTCTAGGAAAGGAAAAGAGGCTAAGTGTATTTTCCCTGGTTGTTTTCTTCTCCCCTTCCATCCTTTCAAAGGTGGCTGCTGTGATTTCCATTTCGCAGGCCTCTAGCATTTCCCTCATCCTTGATAATGTATATTCTTTTCTGCAAATAAATAAAGGGCTCAGGACTCAGGCTGCTGCTCATGGACAAGTTTCCTGACAACTATACACACAAAAATAAAACCTAAGAGGAGAAGACAGCTCAGATATTTCATAAGACAGAAATGTAGAGCCATCTAGGCAACTTCCAGCTAAATTTGCAGACAGCAAGACAGCAAGCACAGAGGAATGACAAGTTTCCTGTAGCTGGGGCAATGGTGAGCATATACATATTTCATTTGTGATGTTTACATCTATAAACATAGCTCTCAGCATATCAAGATCAGCCTGTCAAGGACCAGATGTGAGTCACTGGCATTTTATATTAAGAAGATATGAAAAACATGATGAAGAATGCAAAATAGAATTGTATGACATGGAAAGGACCTAAAAACACATGGAGTGTGTTACTTTTACACAGTTTTCTCTGCATCAGGCTTTCTTATATATAAACAAAGTGTCAGATAACACAGGAGTTAGGTGGTACAAGAGCTGAAAGAGAGAAAACTGCTTGAGTTGCCTTTCCCTGATTAGAAAATGTCTCATAAGCTTCTGACAGCCTGGAGACCATATAATCACAACACACATTTGCAGAGGTGGATGGAGTCTTGATTCAATTGCCCTACCGCTAAATAAAAATCCAAACAAGACTCTGAGAGATGTCTGTGCTTGACACTGAATTAATGAATGTTTGTCTGTGAGAGGAAATCAAATGTGACAGTACACTTTCTTTGACAAAATCCCCCAAGCACAATACCCTGAACAGTGAATGCATGTTTTGTTTTCATTAATGATGTGCTGGGGACCAAGCATTTACAAGCTAACTGAACATAGCTATCTGCCAAAAAAAAATTAAGGAACTGAGACATGATCAGCACTGCTTAAGGTTAAGATGATGCCTGGAAATAGAATATGTGTTGTGGACTATGCTATAAGACATACAATAGAAAGACAGAAAACCTACATGCATTAAGGATATGAATCAAGCTGGTGGTCAAGTGTCAGGAGGAAGACTTTCAGGAAGACAGCATCTGCTAAGGACCAATTGCAGTTGTTGCTTCAACTGAGGCATCCATCTCAACTACTAGTCACAGGGGGACCATATTGATACATTTCATGGTCCAGCTGAATAGGCTTGAATAGCCAACAATCCAAAATAGGTCTGAGAAAAGGAAGGGCCTGGACCCACTCTGAAATAAATTAACTTTCTTTCTTCAAATTTAGGCTATAGAATGGTATTGCATCCAATATAGAAGAGAGTTATTAAAAGAAAAAAATAAGGATGCAAGAATCATCCCAGAGAACAAAAAGACACATGAAAGGAAACTGAGAAGAGAGCCTTGGTAAAAAACCTATAATGGAGGGGGCCAGCAGATATTCCCACTGACTTGACAAGGGATCAGAAAGAAGCCTCACAGCTATGGAGGTCCCTTCCTCCCCCCACAAGTAGGCTTTGTCCTTTTGATAGACAGGTTTATGACTTTAAGCATATTTATTCCATTCTGTAACTGAGGAAAACACAACATATCAGCAGGAAATTCTGGAAAAGAAAGTTCAAGCTGGAATATCCTGAACTTAATTTAGGTATGTCTTCCTTCTTTCCTAAAAAAAATTGGCATGTGGTAAAGGAATTGTGCCAATGGGTTATCCCCAGCCAGCATCCTGGCCCCATGCAACTGCTTGCGCACACGCCCCACAGCCCCTGCGTGGGATGGCCAGAGAATCCAAAAGGTGACAATGAGAAACCTTGTGAGTTGAGATAGAGATTTTAATAGGGGAAACAAAAGCCATGTATATAAGCAAAGCAAAATAAGGAATTCATTCCCTACTTTCCAGCAGCAGGCAGAAAGAACTGACATTCCATATAATGTGAATGTTTTACATCCTTCATGTTCACCATTTGGTGCAAGAGCTGATGCACTGCTGTTTTCTGTTTCTTCACAATACCAAAACTAATGCCAAGAGTTCTAAGAAAACTTACTCTGTGTAAGCTAAGTGTCAGGTGAAACAGGTGCATTAGGTCTCCTTGCTGGAAGAACTTCCACTCAACAGGATTATTGGATTAAAATCCTACTGATACAGCTAAATATAATCCTATCAAGCTCAGTTCACTGTACAGGAGAAATGTGAAGTTCTCTGCATGAAAGTTGGAGGCTAAAAACAGACACATGGGGGGAAGGAGCTTCTCCAAGACAGATGAGGAGCTGATACAGCAGATATTTAAAGAGGACTTGTCAGACAAGAGCATACTGAAAGCTGCAGAAATGACAAACCAGATCAGGGCTAAGAATACTTGAACTGGTGATGCAAAAGAATAAAAATATGCGGGTACTTGAAAAATGCCTGAGTTGAATTAAAAATCCTGTAACATCATGTCCTAAATAACTAAATATAATGCAGAAAATCAGGACTGACATATCTCATAGAGACAAGCTTAGATCTAAAGGAGGGAGGAACATTCTACAGTGTCAAGGTCTGTGACAGAATGAGTATTTCTGCATCTAATAAAATAAAAATTTGATCTAACAGTGGAAAAATAAGTTTGACATCTTTTATGTTCGCCCTGTGAATGACTGGGGTAAATGATGGATTACTGCAGCAAAAGTAATTTCCTAAGGATAGCATTCGTAACTGCAAAGAAATTGAAGACAGTGAGAATTACTGTACTGTAAATAAGAAATACTTCAAATATCTGCCATACAGCTTTTAGAATAAGAGTGGTACTATTTTAATCTCATTTTGAATTAGCATAAATGTGCTGAATTCAAATGAGAGGCTCCAATCATTAGCAAAGTCAGTGGTTTTAAACCCTCAAAACATTTGTTCTAAACCAACTGTGCATTACCAAACTCAGTGATAAAAAGTCTACTACTAAACATTTCCTCCTACCACATACAATGTACTCACCACCCAATAGTAATCCTTTCTTATTTTAATTAAAATTCTAATTTCACTAATGTCAGAATGCAGATAATTGCTCCAAAACACAAAGCTCTGCAGTGAGGCCACAAGAGCCCGGAGGCCACAGAGCTCATGGCTCAATCAGCAGCACTAAGGCTCTCCCACAGAGAAGAGACCCAAAACTGAGCTTCTTTCCATCAGAACACATTAAAACCACTCTAAGTGAGCATTTACCTACAAAGTTTTTCTCTTCTCTGCCAAACCCCTGCTGCTTTTTAATTAAAACCAAATTTTGTTAATTAGAATAATGGGCCATATTTTAACTTTTACAAAAAAATTTTTTTTTCAAGATGAGAACAAAAGTCTCTGTTCTCTTTTGCCGGATGTTGGAAACTGAAACTTCCAGTGCAAGGAAGTGCAAGGAAGCCAGCTTCCTTGAAAACTTAAAATTGCTGTATTTTTTTTCTTAATATTTTTAGCACAGTATTTCTGTGGGGTTTTTTTCTGGCTTTGTTCATTTTCCCTATGTTGTCAGAGATCCCTACACCTGTAGATGTAGCAGGAAACTACTATTCACTTCAGAGAAACCAAATTATAAAGTGAGTTTGTGCAGTAGTCCCCTTTGCCAGGACTGCAGAATTCTCACATTACTTCAGACTCTTGTTGCTTTTAGTCTTTTTCTGTTTTCCTCTACCAGTAAAGCCCCATGTGGTTTGTGCTAACACTAGATAATAAGACAACACCCAGCAGGATTACAATGAATAGCCTCTAGTGACTCTGCAAGCATGTTATCTGAGAATAATGCAAATTTTATCTTCTTTTTGAATAGAGCTTGTTTGTGTTCCTATAGCATCTACCAGCCCTAATCATGTACATATCATAATCAAAGATGTGCACAACCACAAAACAAAACATTCTGCCTTTTTGTTTTTCACCTTCAACTCTGAAGTATTTTATCTTGTTTTCTGAGAACAGATGCATGCACTTGGGAACTAACCCTGAGATGGTGGCTCTGCCAGAAGCTCCCACACTTCAGGTGGAAGTTGTTCCTGTAGCTCAGCTTCTTGTCTAGCACACAGTTCTTCTGCCACCATTTCATCCCTCCTTTTGCAAGAGCTGAGTCAGAAAGGAGCAGCTGTGGGCAGCTGAGGTAAAAAGCCTGCTTCAATATATTTTTGCAAATTTTATCCTGCAAGGAAAAAAGGAATCAGATTAAATCTTTGTGGTCCTGAGTGCACTGATAAGCCTTAATGGCTCAAAGCAGCCTCATCTGCAGATTCTACTTATACCCATAGGCCCAAGAACTCTATTCAAGCACAGCCCTGGGCCCCCAGTCCATACTTGAGCTATGTTAGAAGAGTATTAAGTCCTTGATTCAAGCTTCAACCTCTGGCCTGATTTCCTGGCTTGACATCAGCCTGGTCTTGTTGCCTTGGTGATTGCTGGACCTCATCCTATACACATCCTTAAACTAAGGGATTTTGCTCTGGCTTCATCTTGCATCTGTTAGGAAAATGAATCCACAAACACCAGAGGTTTATGTCCAAAAAGGAGACAGAGGAGTCCTTTTAATTTATTCGAATAAAAGGAGAAGCCATGGGACATTCCCCTGGGGTCTCTCAAATTTTCAGAGGATGCAGCCTCCTTTTTATCCCAATTTCCTGGCCACATTTCCCTCTCTCTTTCCCCACTGGCTGAGGTTCTTGAGAGGTACAGGCTTCCTGGAATGCCTGTTACCTAAGATTCCCCTCTAATGTATAACCCTCCTTTTTAATTTTTAGTTCTTATGGAATCTATGGTTTTTCCCCATTGTTTCTTTCATTTTTCAATACCCAATTTCATTTATCAGCAAACCTACAGTTTCTTTGTAAAGGCAAATGTCTTTCCATCCATCAATCAGTGGAATCCTTCCCATTGTTTCTTCTATCTCTCAGTGCTGATTCCATTTACCAGCAGACCCACAGTTTGTTTGTAAAGGCAAATCTGTCATTCCACTCACATCTCTCTCTCCATTTTGATATTGCCTTATGATCTGGACTTCTGGCTGTCTCTTGGTCTGTCTGGCTCAGCTGAAGGTGAGAGCGGGTCCTGGATGCTGAGGTACCTGCCCTGACAGGTATGTTACTAATTTTGACTCCCCACTCACCTTTCCCTTAGGGAGCAGTCCTGTCCTTGCCATTCCCTAACAGCCTCAAACATCAGATTAGTTACTTGAATCCCTGCTATTTTAAATGGGTTGGAAATATGCCCTAATTAAAAGCCTCTGTCAAAGATGGAAAGCAGCTTCTCCCCTTTCAAGGAGCATTTTTCACATCCTTTTCCTGACCCTCATATTAACAGGATTGGTCGTTCTGGTGTTTGTACAGGAGAAAAATAGATAATTATTTTATTCTGCTAGCTGTGGGCTTCCTATTTGTTTATTCCTGATCACAGATGTATACAGTGCAGGCAAACGCTTTCCCTAGTCCAGAGCATCCAGCTCTGGGGTCTCCAACATAAGAAGGATCTGGATCTTCCAGAGGATCTTCCAAAGATCCTCTGGATCTTCCAAAGTCCAGAGGAAGGCCATGAAGAGGATCAGAGGCAGGGAGCACATCTCTTATGAGGCTGTGAGAGCTGGGGCTGTTCAGCATGGAGAAGAAAAGGCTCCAGAGCCCTTATGGCACCTTCCAGTACCTAAGGAGACCAACAAGAAAGCAGGGAAAAGACTTTTTACAAGAGTGTGTAGGAATCCCAAGCACAGAAAGCTCTCAAGATCTTGTAAATGCAAGCTCAAACATAGACATGAACACAGGGTTCAACCTGAGGCCTTAGAAAAGGCTTCCTGACTTAGAATAATAAATAAGAAAGTGAATTTAAATAGAAAGAAATAAAGGTAGCTTGTAGGAAGTTCTAAGGTTAAGATATAGAAGTAGTTATAAAACTTAAATTCTTAAACTTAAGAAGTTTAAGGTATAACAAGTAGCTTTGTGTGTCATTATATGATTGGTCAAGAAAGTCCTCACTGCGGCAAAGACATATAAAACAAAATAAGTAGCTCTTAGTGTAAAAGTAGAAACATTCTTTTGTGGCATTAGTTTATTGGCTAATTAAGCTTTAAAAACACTTGTGACCCCGTATCTTGTGACCACTGACCAAGAACATCAGGTGAATATGGTGAAGATGTACTCATGCCTTTATGAGACCATAAAAGAAGAATAATAAATCATGCTTTAAAATGTCTCCCAGTGGTCTCATCTCTCAAAATCCCAGCAAGCATGTAGTGATAGGATAAGGGGGAAAAGAATTAAACTGAATGAGGGCAGAATCAGACTAGATACAAGGAAGAAATCTCTTATAATTAAGGGTGGTAACAGACAGGAACAGGTTGCCCAGAGACTGGTTGATGTCTCACCCCTGTAAGCATTCAAGACCACATTGGATGAGGCTGTGAGCAACCTGGTCTGGGTGGAAGCATCCCTGCACTTGGCAGGGAGTTTGGACTAAATGACCTTTAAAGGTCACTTCCTAACCATCTATGATTCTCAGTATTTGTGGTGATAGTTAAGTGTTTTTTCCACCTGACATTCCTAAGGAGTGAGGATTCTACTTACTCATCTACTCACCACTCGTCATCATTCTCTGCATCTTCAGATCTGAAGCTGTGATACTATAAGGCATTTCACCCCCATTTTCCCTATAGAAGATCCTTTAATGAAAAATATGTGAGACATAATTCAGCATTGTGCAATCCATGAAAGAATATGAGAAGAGGCCTGAGTTCTCGATAAACCCGTGCTGCTCTGCTGTGCTGCCAGCCTTGCCCTTCTATCTTGGACAAGAATACAAGCTAGGAAAGCAGTCTAAGGAATAAGTAACAAGAGTTTACCAATGCCCTCCAGGAAAGGCAAAAAGCATGTTACAGATTCACCTGGCATACTCACTCAGCTGCACCCAACAGCCTGATATCACAAACTTTGTGTATCTGAAACTGTTACCCCTCCACAAGTGTTTAGCATGACTTGAAGAACTCCATGTTTTTTATGGAGCTCTCAAAGTGTTAAAAGTGTGAAATATGGTGTCTTTGAAAATAGCTTTTAAAGCATTGCTCTGTCACAAGGCAAGACATAGATGACTCATGAATTGCACACATGCGCAGGACTGCTTCCCAAAGCTAGACTCAGGCTGTTCTGCAGACTGCAACCACCCTTGTGAATTAAAGCTCCACAGCAAGAAAGCCTGGGTGAGTAGCTCTTGTCAGAGTGAATTACCTCATTCCAGAGCCCTCCTTTGGGAAGGAGTATTGTTTAATTATAAAGCTTTGCACAAAGAAACTTCAGTTTTTCAAAGAAACTTCAATCATTAGATATGTTCTCTATATTATTCAACATTTTATACCTCATTGCTGAGAAGACAAGCAATCTTCTAGAGCCAGGAATATATACCCATCTTTTTACAGAAGCATTAAAAAGTACTGAGGAAAGAATAGTCAGCCTTTTAATTAACTCTGGTTCCAAGGAACAGAATGAAGATTGTGAGTGGAAGATTAGCCCAAGATAATGTACTTCTAGTCACACTGCTACATTGAGATATAGCAGATGATTTTATGAAAATTGGATGGAGCAAAAAGACTTATTTTTGGAGTTGGAAACATTAATTCTGTGTCAACTTTTCTGCGTCATCCGTTGGGGGTCAGTGCTGAAGGTGTCAGATATCTTCTGCATGTACTTTCCCTTGAAATAAGTGAAGATGCTCTGCTTTTTGCAACTGTTTTCAGGCAGGTGGTAACAAGGTGAGGTACACGCTGATGTTACTTGATACAGTAATATATGTAAGTTGCTCATGGTGGTTCTTATTACCTAGGGTGTGTTTAAAAGTGCTAGGAGGAGGCTCAGAGGCAAAATTGCTTTCTCCAAGCCCCTGAAACGAGGATGTAGCCACACGAGGGTCAGTCTCTCCTCCCTGGCAGCCAGCAACAGGACAAAAGGACACAACCTTAAGCTGCAGCAGGAGAGGTTTAAATTGGACATTAGGAAGGATTTCTTCATGGAAAGGGTGATTAGACATGGGAGCCGACTGGCCAGGGAGTCAGTAGAGCCACCGTCCGCCCCTGGAGGTGTTTAAGAAAAGACTGGATGTGGCACTTAGCGCCATGGTCTAATTGACATGCTGGCGTTGGGTCATAGGTTGGATTCGATGATCCCAGAGGTCTTTCCCAACCTAACTGATTCTGTGATTCTGTGAGAAGTTACATTTTGAGGTGATTTTAAAAATGGGAAAAAAGCAATGCTGAGTTCCTGTTATGATGTTCGCCTGAAACCACACCTTGCAGTTTTCCGGGCACGCTTCAGACCGCATTTTATTTCCACCGTTACTACTTTTCCGCTGCCTAAGTTATCCCGCAACACCACGCCGGGTGATGTTACAGCGCTGGCGTGCCACCTCCGCCCGTACTCTTCCCTGAGTTCTGCGCAGCTGGCGGTCCCCCGGGACAGGACCGACGCCGCCGGGAGGAGCGGGGACGGAGCGGGGACAGAGCGGGGACGGAGCGGGGATTTCCCCCGGCGGCTCCCG
>VWYI01019033.1:348300-433807 GCA_013399455.1 Anthoscopus minutus | reverse complement strand
CTGCGGAGCCGCGGGCCGGCTGTCGCCGGTGCTGTGCGCGCAGCCCGGGCCCGCCAGGCGCCGTTGAAACCGGTCGCGTTAAATGCAGTTAAATTGTAGCGCCTGTGAGTGCCGGTAACCTCCTTCCCTCGCGCTGGGAAATAATCCGGCGCTATAGCCGCGCCCTGGGGAGAGAAACCTAGTTACTGTCCCCAGTCCCGTGGCGCTGCCAGCCGCGCTTCTGCATCTGTCAGCAGGCCTTGCAGATGGCTCACCTCCCGAAGAGCTTGGGCTCCAGCGGGGTTTTGCTCAGCGAACTCGGGGATCGTTCAGAGGAGGCTCACACGGTTGCTTGAAATAATAGTCTTCGCAAATTGTCTTATAGCATTGCGCTGTAGAATTCTTCTCCTGAAAGGAGGAAAGCCATAAGTTCAGTGTGTCACTGAAGGCGTTTCTAATTTGTTTCATGCTGCCACTGTCCAAACAAAACCGAGTTCTTGGGACTGAGGTCAGGATAGCTTTTAAAACCAGTTGATTTTCATCTGGCAACTTTCATAACTTCAATCATTTCAACTTAATCATAGGAAATATAAATCTCTTTGATCTGATAAGTGTTAATGCAAGCCGGACCCTGCTAATGCTTGTTAATTACCAACCTCAGTCTTGAAGTTTTGGAAAGACAGGAGTTCGTACTGAGTTGCTAGTCCGTGGTGAATGTGATGGCAGCAGCAGAACTGTGTAAAGAGCCGTGCTTCCCTCTTTGTCAGGTCTGTTTGGTAAGTGAGAGTTTAGAGTTGTAACAGTTATGCTTTGAAATGATGCAGGAAGTAAGAGAACATAGTTGTATTGGTGGCTATCAAGTAACTATAGAAGAGACTGGTGAAATTTTCTGCATGCTGTTTCATTTTAGAATTCCCTGCAAACTTCGGAGGTAATTTGTTGTTTGAGTCAAATTAGTTTTTACTCAAAACTCCTGAGCTTTGAAGTAACTTGTTTTGTGATTTTACAACTTTTCAAAGCCTGGCCATAGAGCCCTCCTTTCCAGATGCTGATTTGATGTGTCTAGTTCAGAACTGAATCTCATTGGGGAAAAAAACATGTATGATTGTGGTCGGTTGCAGACCCTTTGGCTCTTCTTTATTTTTATTTATTTTTTATTGTAGAGTTGTGAAAATCATAGGATCATTTAGCTTTGAAAAGGCCCTAAAAATCATGTTATGAGTAAAGCAAATTTTTCGAGGCTGATGTACCTTCAACCTAGAAATAATAGTCCTTTTTCTACTTTAATCATGGGTCAGGGGAAGAGCTTCTTTTAAACATGCTGCTTTTTCAAATTAGTTGCAAAATTACTTATATGAGCTGGATAGCCTTTTACTAATCTCTACTGCATGTGTAAGCCCCCAGAGTACCTCAAATTCTGTTCTATAAATGCTTGTTGATATTTGTTAACTTTTACAACACAAGAAGGAATTTTCTAATGTTGCAGGAAACAATGTTGGACTTGTACACTTTTTTATGGAGAACTAAACTGTGACTTCTGTGCTCATGTTCTTTTAATAGTGCTTGCTATATTATCTCAGGTTTTGCTCAAAGAGAAATAAAATGCAGAAATAAAAGGAAAATAATTTTGGGGGAAGGGAAGTTTATTCAAGATTGCTCATTTTTATATTGCCTTTTCTTAAATTCTGTTGAAGTGATTGAGAAGGGTCTGAGGTGATGCAGCACGTACCCATTTTCTTTTGTCTGGCCTGCTGTTACACTTTCAAATAAATGGCTGTGCAACTACCTAGTAACGAAACTATGCATACTTTGTATTCTGTGAAGTTGTGTGCCAGCCTCCTCTCTATCCAGTAAATTTTTGCCTAGAATGCTCAGCCAAGTTTTAATGAACTGTGTCGAGTCAGTTATTAGGCTTTCATCTCTTCGCTGATTGTTGTTTTACCACCTGCTTCCCTACTGCATTTCCCACAAATTCTGTTTCCTGAAGCCTGCAGGAGTGTTTTCTAAGGGCCTTTCTCCCTTCTCCCTTCCTGTGCTGTGTAATTCCTCTTGCTTTAGGCTGTCTGTCAAATAACTTATCTCTTAGTCTCCAGGTCTTCTGTTTCAGAACAGAAAATAAATTTGTTGGAGAATTTACATAATGTTGTATACTTAAAACTTCCTAATGGGCCAGGCAATGTGGTTTGTTTTAGTTCTGTTAGTTTCTTTTAAATGAATGTTCATCAAGCTCTACATTACTCAAATTTATGATTAAACATAGAAGAACAACTTTTATTGTTCAGCAAAATGGAGAATTGTGAAGGAAAACAGGAAAAAGACCTTCAGTGAAGAAATAGTGATAGCTGTAGAAAACAGCATAGTCTTACTCCCTACAAGTGTGGGTTTTTCAACAGTCTGTGCATTGTAATTATAAAGTAGTACAAACACAGAAGCTGATGATGCTACTCTCCAAACTGTAATGTCTTGGTCAGATAAATTGTGTTTCATAACAGACTATGCTGTTAATGAAGAGCTTTCTTCTACAGTTGGGAAGCAGAAGAGCAGTGGCAGAAAACTTTTTGAGGGAGGTGTTTGTATAGTCACTGTTTTCACCAGAAGAAGCATAGTTTGTTGCCTAGGCTTTTTTAGTGAATTGATGAGGAAGTTATAAATACTACTTCTAAGTGTGAAATGATTCTTTAGATGATTTCCTGAGCGAACTGCCTTTACTGTTTCATTTTTTTCTTTCGCCTCTCAGTATTCTGGTATGGGGATAACGCTGTTGAATTACTTATTTCTGTTTTGTTAGACAGCAGTTACAATTATCTGCTATTACAAAGGTGATTGATGGCGATATAGTTCAGAAATAAATCTTGTTTAAGACAGAAGAAATGATGGGCGCAGTCTTGGTCATTGGTTTTGTTTTAAAAAACCTCAGCCCAACAAAAACCCTGGCAGCAACAAAAACCAGTTTTTCCCTAAAGCCTTTCATTCATTTTAGAGGACTGTCTCTGAATTTTGCTTGAGTGATTTCTTTTGCTGTTCACTTTTCTTTTGGGTAAAGTTGATAGCCGCTGAGTTTAGCTTCAGCTGGTAAATAGTTCCCTTCCTTCCCTCTGCTGCCTACACCTCTCCCACTAATACAAAGAGTCATGCTCTGAGTTTAAAGCCAGAGCAACGTGAAGGGCTTTGTAAGGCTCTTGCTTCTCTTGAGAATGCGTGAACAAATAAGACAAATGTGATTTGAACAAGTTTTCTAGGTGTTAGAAGGTCTAGTAACTAGAAATTAGAAAAAATGAGTTATTTACTTTGAAAAATACTTCATGGTGTTGGTAGCTAGTAGAAGCCACATTGCTGCAGCCTTGTGGACTGATTCAGACCCTGGACTTAAAAGAATCTGCATTATTTTGAGGATGTTTTTATAAATTAGCTTCAGATCAAGGAGGTAGTTTATTTGCCTAAGAAACTCCATCAGTTTAGATGCAGTAGAAGCAGTTCTGTGTAGCTTTGTCTTAAACATATGCTTCTACAGCTTGTGGGAACAGCAAATTGCATGCTTTTTTGGTGATTTGTCTCATTTTGGTAATTTCAGCTGTGGTGGAGCTTCATGTTGTGAGGACTGACATTGGCTTTTAAAAGGAAGCCCTGTATAAAGTGTTAAATTCTATAAATGCAGCAAGTGAAGTCTGGGAAACAGTGCTCATAATAGGCCACTGATTAGTAGCAGATATGTTAGAAGTGTTTTATTCAGAGTAACTGGTCCTGGATTGTACACAGTTGAAATCTGGAGCAGTATTTTGCTATATTTGTTATAAAACAGTGTTTAATCCCATCTGTACTCTACAGGAAGGAAATCTGTTGCAGATGTAATGTGTATAGTAGCATAAGAAGCTTCTTGAGAACAGCTAAAACTGTTTGACAGATGGTAGGAGGCATTTGGGAAGTAAGATTTTCACTTTGAGGAAATAGCTTGGACTTCTGGTGCTAGGAGAGGAATAAATAAACCTCATTTTGTTCACACTCTTAATTGTGGATGTGAGATTTTATCTCAGCTTGTTCCCTCAGCACAGGGTACAGCACTTATCATTCCTCTCCTAAAAATGCTGCATCTGTTTCTCTAGAAGTTCTTAGGGTTACAGTGACTTTGACACAATATGGGAATGTATATCTGATCCTCCTTTTTTTTAGGGTTTTTTTTTCATTTAACCATTTATTCATCCATTTGAAAGTGTTCTCATTGCATCTAAGCTACTCCATGCGCTGTCAGCTGTTTTCCAGTGTATTAATCCTGTCACCCAGTGTTTGTGTTGCAGTACTGCAGAAGCTGTTCATATGACTATTTAGTTGAGATAAGGAAAACTAGCATGTTTCCTTCCAGAGTTATCTTCTTCTTGCCTGCAAGCAGAAGCCATGGTATTTCGAAGGTTATTTTAAAAGACCAGTGAGTTTCATTTGATTAGGCTTAGACTTGGAAGTGCAAGTATAATACTGGTCATTTAAACATGTGAAAAAAAAAATTTGTTTAATGGAGTGTTCTTGCTCAACTTAGGGAAGATTGTGTGTTGTAGGGAGACTTTTTTTTGGCTGGCAGTTTTAGCTATTTAAGGAGTTATACCTCAGAAAATAAGGGGGATTTTTTAGAATTCACATGTTTGAAGCCAATAGTGAGCAGGTGATCTAGTATAGAGTTGGGTACTTGACTGTGGCTTGGGTATTCTTAATCTATTCCTAAGCATTCCCAAGGCTTAATAAATTTTAGCATGCTTTTAACCTCTTGTTCCACCTCAAAGTAATGAATAGCACCCATGAGTGGTTTGCATGACTCTTCAAGTAGCAGAAGCATCGTTCCAAACCTGGCTTTGTCTCATGTACAGTAGGTGTTTCTCTAACTATGTAAGAGGGCCACGTCTCAGTGATTGGCATATTTTTCGTCAAAAATGTTCTTTAGATGTTGTATTTCTTACAGACAATTTGGAGAGTTAAGGCAAGCAATTGATTACTTATAACTGGGTGGTGATACTTAAAAAGAGAGTCATATTGTTGAGACAAGATTTCTGAAAATAAATTATAGATTTAGTTGGTGTCAAGTTCACGAATTATGAAAGATTTCTGGCTGTATTCTAAAGGTCAAGTGTGATGTATTCATGAAACACCTGGCCAGGTACGCAGAAGGTTTTTCTTGAAATTTCATGTTGATTTTTTTCTAGTTACTTCTAAGATATGTAGTGAAAAGCATCCTTTATGGGCAAAGTGAATACTTTTTTTTTAAAGTAAAATATGGATGACATTTGCTCCGATATTGCATTCACCTAATTTTTTAGTTAATGTATTCATATTTTATGGTCCTGCAATCTTTGCAGGTTTTATAAATTAGTGTGTTGATGCTCTCAATCTGTGAACAGATACTCCCTAAATGGCACTGAATTGAGAAACTTGAAACATTAGTTTTCCCTGGTCTGGTTGCAGTGAAATAGAAAATATCACTATGTATGAGGATACATGGTGATGGATATAAGCTCTTTTCAGTACTAAATGCCATATCTTCTCTTTATTCTTGGATATTTAGTTCTGATGTAAATACCTGCTTATGGCTCACTACTTTTCCTTTGAAGCAGGCCATATAGTGGTTTGTTTCTGCATGGCATGAAAATACTGCAGTGTGTATGACTGGAATTAGGGGAAAATACTGTTCACAGCTACATGAAGCTTTCAGAATAAATCTCAAGTTTGCCACTGCCTGTGGAAGCTGTTCCTTCCAGTCTCATGTCAGAAGTGGCTGCCTGAGAGATCTGCCATGTGCGTGGGGACGGGTGGTAAAGAGGAGCAGGGTGGGAGGTTTATTCTTCATGTGGTGGGATGCTGATGCTGCCAGAAGGGGAGGCAGTTTATTTGCAGTGGAGGTTTTGGTGCAACCTGTGAACCTTTGTGCTGCATTAGTCAAATATTGTTCTTTAGCACAGAAGAGATAGCTAGGATATTGTTTAGGCATTAAAGCAGGGGATCTGCATAAACTGCAGTTCGTTGTTTGTCAGCTGTGGGACTCACATACAGCAGCACCATACTGTACCAGGAGAGTGGGTTTCCTATTGTTCCTCACTGGACAACTAGTCTAAGAGAAGGAGTGAAACATGCTACAGTTTCAGTCTGAAACTTTAAATAGATAACAAATACAAAACCAAACATTTAACATTTACCAGTCTCTTTCCTTGCATGACTTTACCTTTGTCTAAGAGGAGCTCTCTTATAAGACATTTGATGTAATCAGAGCTCTTGTGATATTTCTTTCAGTACTTTTTCCAGTGGAAAGCAATCAAAAGAACAAGTTTATTTGTGTCTCTGAACGGAACTGAGTCAGTTTAGATCTCCATTTGGAGTAGTGCAATTGATTACATAATGCAAGGAAAATGTTTTGGTCTAAACAGATGTATTATGGCAATGCTTATAATGCAGTCTGTGTTACTTGAGCCTGACTTTTAAGAGTGAACCAACCACTTAGCTTTTTCTTCTCCCTCATCCCCACCCTCACATGTGCAGTATGGAAATGAGGCAGCCCGTCTTCTTGATGGAGGCATTTATTTGTTCTTAGGCAGTTAATCATTGGTGCATCTCCTGCTTTGTAGACAGGCACAGAAAATCTTTGTGCTTCCTGTGTAGGAACATGTCAGTCATGCCGACTTCTTGCTACCTACAGCACGGCTGCTGAACATGAAGCTGAAGTTGTGTGCTGTACTGAACACTGGCTCCATAGAGTTACAGCTGGGAGCTAAATTAGATGTAAATTGTAGGAGCAGTGCTGGGTGGAGATGGTGAGAACCCCGGGAACTGCTTTGTTTCAGGCCTTGATCATTTTCAGGTGAAGAGTACTTGTGAAGTCAGCCAAGTGCTCTTCTTCCCCAAATTGGTGGATGTATAATTTAATACTCAAATAGTAGACATTAGTCTAGTATTAGACTAATACTCTAATAGACATTAGTCTGTTATGACTAATGCTGGTGGTATTGTCATTTTTCCACGTCTTGGAAACTTGTTGTACCATACTTTTTGAGGGACTATTGGACATTCAAGATTACTGGTTTGTTTTTTTTTTATAAAGAGGACTGAGTAACTTTTAAAAAAGGATGTATATTTTAAGTACTTGAAGCATAACGATTCTCTTAATACACAGTCCATGCATAAATATGGAATAAAGTAGCCAAAGACATCAGGTTGGTAGCTAAGGGAAGTGTTAAGTGTGTTCTAGTATACCAGCTCTAGAAATAGAGGAGTGGTTCTGAACTGAAACATTAAAAAGATGAAAATGACAAGACTTGGATGTGGCACTTCTATTGCCACTAAGCAGCATTCTAAGGAGCTATTGCTCCTTTTAGCAAGAAGGGTTTGAGTAATTATGAATGTGTTTAATCCAAGCCTAGAGGAAACAAAGTTTGTCTAGATACAGAATTAAACACACAAAAAAAGCTTAAAAATTATTTGTTGAAGATGTCAATGACCTCTAGCGTGATTGGGAAGGAAAACTGGAAAGGAGAAGTTCTGTTGACTTGGGCCACAAATTGGCTTCAACTCAGTGTCAATTCACTGTTTCTAATAGCTTGTTCTCCTTCTGAGCATTATTGGCACATGGAGACACTGTACACCAGCCAAACTTGGTTAATAATCTGTACTGTAAACCTGAGTGAAATGGAGGGAAGATTTAGCTTTGACTTGTCTCAGTGGATTTGTTACATGTATTATACAGCCACCATTTATTCTGGGTATAGTATGCCAGGCACTATAATTTTGGAAAACATGTTAAATATTGCTAGTATGACTGTACAATTGAGTAACTGATTATGCTGTGGCAGCAGATGATGCAGACATGCTCTCTTTTCTTAATGCTCATTATTCTTAATGCCCTCTTTCCAGTTTGGGAGGCAAAAAGAGAGGTCTCTGCAACTGAAGTAATTTAGGTATTCTTTTGGGGAGCTAAAGGACAATTTCCATATCGATATTAGGTTTCAGACTTGCATATTTTACAGCTCTTTAGATGGCTCATCATGAGTGATTCTCTGAATAAGAAATCTGCTTCTCTTCTCTTTCCATTTCTTATGGGGGAACCTTACAACGCTGTATTGGCTTCTGATTTTTGTCCTTGCTGATATACTTTTCCAATTCAGGCAATGTCACAAAAGTTATGGTAATATTCAGGGGAGGGAAAGGTGGAGGGTTGAGGAATATTGTTAAATTCTTACCTGAAGCAGCAGATAGGATTAATTTAGTGTGATTGGACATCTGGCCATGCTTTTCTAGCTGATATCTAACATACTTAAAGTGCACGTTACTAATGGAGGAGTATCCATTGTGAGCGAAGACCACTTGCATCACTTTCCTAACCTAAAAGCATCTGCTCTGCCGATATTGAGGTGGCCTTTTTGCTTCTCTCCTCTCCATTTTTTTCTGTGTAAGTAGGATGGTGAGGACCTCCTTCTGTTAGCTTTATTGAGGAAAAGACACCTGGGATTGTTGCTTTTTCTTTTGCGATATGCCCTGTGTCTACTTTGAAGTTCCAGCTACATTACCTGCTCCAATTTCACTGGATACTTACCATCTGTCTTCTGCCTAGGTCTCCTACAAAAGTCACCATTAAAGTTCTGACGGGAATTTTCTGTCTGATTTCTTATAGCTGTAGGCACCATCTGAGTAGCTGTGGCTTTAGCTGTTTTTCAGGAGATCATAGTTTTAGAAAAAGGCAAGACAACACCCTTAAATTCTCTCCAGATAGATCAGACACTGTAGAGGACTACTAGCTGGAGGAGGGTTTATTTTTTTCTTTTCCTTAAGTGATATTCTTGCCCATGTTACTTAGTGGTGTGTGTGGTGTCTGGTTGTGATACAGGGCCTGTGTAGGATCTGCTTTTCTACAAGGACTTGCTGAACCTGTAGAATATAATTTGCATGTGTGCATGTATATATTTGCATTGGAAATAGTTTCCTAGCAATATATCAGAAGGAGATAAACTGTAAACTGTGAGTTGGCAGTTCTCGGTGCAGGGCCCCCAGCTAGGTCTTCAGCCTAACACAGCAGTAGGGGTAGCTGTGACCTGCAGTCCTTCATTTTATTTGCAGACTCCCTTAAAAAAAAAAAAGTTTTTGGTATGGGTAAGTAAAGCAACTTCGTTTATCTGAATGATGGAAATTGCAGTGTTGAAAGGTATCTCTGCTTCAATTAGTGTCTTTAAAGAAAAAGATCTAAACTGAATCTGCAAAATAAATGAAAAGTTAAAATTCTAACACTAAGGGTCTTGCTGGGCTGTCTGTTATGATCTCTTGGGGGCTGGAAGATTGATGTTACAATACGTATTTCCTCTGCTGAAATCACAATTCTTTAATTTCTCATCAGTAATGAAAATGTACTCTTTGTGCAGAGAAGCCAATATGCTAACATTTGGATCTTGTTTTGTACACAGAATTGAGTAGGAAACTAAGCTACCTATAAAGATTTACTACTTGCTGTTTTTAAAAACAGTACCTTGATTCTAGCTTGCAAACAGGGTTGTAGTTAACTATTACACACCTGTGCTGCCTTGAAAATGGTCAGGAAAAACCTTAATGCAAACAGCTACATTAAAATACCTGGGCTAGAAAGTCATCAGAGGAAAGACTGGACTTGAGGCCTGTGGTGCTGGCAAGCTGAAAGCGTTTCCTCTACAGAAATGGCAGTTCCATCTTTTTAAATAGTGCACAAAATTATTGAGCATAAGCAGAATTTTTAAGATGCAATTCTGAAATAATCAGCAAGAATAAATGTTCTTTCTTCATGAAAAAAATTCTCCTTTGATTAAAAAAACCAATCTGCTAAGGGAAAGGAGCCCTGAGCAGAAAGCTTATCCATTGTAATCAAGGCAGAAAGCAGAGCAGAGAGCAATGAGCTGCCCTATAAAGTGAAGGAGAAACTGGCAAAAACCAAACCTGACAGAGTGTACAGATGGATCTGTACCATGTCAGCTACTTTAATTAATTATTAACTATACTTACTTACTGTCAGTGCTTCAAAGAACACTGCTCAATATTCCTCTCCATGCACTAACAAGAATATTTTTCTTTGAAGCTTAATGATGAGGTTTTTTTCAGTGTCATCAGCTCTGTTTGGCTGTCAGCTTGGAGCAGGGAAACATACTTTCTTCTTAAGCTAAGAACTGGTGTAAGGAAGTGAGGCCTGTGGTCTGAGAGGACTTGATTTTTGGTGGTTTTGCTTTGCTGTCTTTTTAAGAAGACCTCTGCTCTGGTCACTGTCAGACCACATGTTACAAGTTGTGTTACTTTGGTGTTCAGAGACACATCGTTGTTGAATTAAAACAAGCTTTTGGACTTTTCCCCTTGATTTGGTTATCTGTCTTCAGTAGACTTAAAGTTTCCTTGTAGATCTTATTGTTGATTTCTACCTTCTTCCTAAACAGAGCTTGATTTATGTCAAAAAGATTAAAGATCTGGTAGGTGTTGGCTATTTTTCAAGTGTAACAAATTGATGGCTGCATGTTGTACCATTTATTGAGTATAAATATTTATTTTCTTGTTACTAATTGATGAGAAAGAACTTCAGTACACATATTTTTACTATTTATTATATCAACTATCAAACCGTACTTCACCCTTCTTTATGAAATGAAGAAGACTGTTTTTTTTTGCTTATCTTTAGTTACTTTTCTCTGTGATTGATAGTTTTTGTAAATATAACCTACTTAAGAACAGGACTTGTGTTGTCTCTTAATATAAATATACTGAACTGATCTCCATTTTATTGATTTCCATTTTAATGGCATAGATGAAATTGAGGCATGAACAGAATAAGGCAAAAGTCAACATTGAGCTATACTGATTCAATTGCTGTTTTCTGTGAATGCTACAAAGTATCACCTGTGTTCTTTCTGCTCAAAAAGAGACAAAATTATTTATCTTTACAGTCTGTATAGATTAAATATTTGCCAGTAGGAATCTCAGACAAATATATTGCAGATGTAGCTTTGCCTGTCTTCCTGCATTTTCATTCTTTATTTGCTTACGTGGATTCATTTCTGAACTCTGTTTCTTAATTATTCTGGATAATAATTTGCAGGCTCCTTCCTCTTATTACAGGTACAAGAATTCATTATGCACCCAAAATACTTACCAGCATGACATCTCTCATCCTAAGAACAGTTAAAAATCATGTCTTCCTGTTGTCTTCATCAGAATTTGCAGTATGTTCTGCATCAGGCTGATGAAGATCCAGCAGAAAAATTAGATGGCTTAGTCTGCTTTTGGAAGAAGAAACTGGTAATTTTTCTGTGGACACTTGGTATTGCTGTGTAGCAGCAGGAGGCTCAGGCTTCTCAAATTGCTGGCTGTTCAGGGTTTAATTTTAAACTCCAGGAAGCTGAGCCTTGTTGCATTTTAAGAAAACAGTGTTAAGGGTAACTTCATTGTGTATTGTTCTTAAGAACGAAAGACAATGAGTTTTAATCTGTTTTTCCTTTTAATTCTGTATGTAGAATATTGTGTGGCAGTCGACCTTTTGTGAATTCAATATGTAAAAAAGCATTTGTGCTGGCAGCCCAGGAAGAGGGAAGGGACATTAGAGTGAGAGAGACCCGATGTTGATTTCAGTGTATAGTATTCAGAAGTGATGGCTGAAACATGTCTGTGGCATCACATGTAAATTTGAACTGTGATTCAGTCTGGCATTTTGTTGACATTTCTGTGGGTTTAAAAATAAAGCATTAGTTTCCAGTGTTAGCTAACAATTCATTTAAACAGTTTGGTGGTTTTTTGACTATTAGTTTCTTGTAAGTGATTAAAACATAAATTGCTTGCTTAGCAGATATTTCTATCTTACAAAAGCAGATTTTAAGAAGCTTTACTGTCTTTCTTGCCAAATGAGTAGCATCTGTTGTGATTCATTTGGCTTTAAGGTGTTGAGGGAAATGTTGTGAAAGCAAGCTCTTGGCTCACAGAATAATTTTCTGAGTATAGTTTAGTGCCTTCATCGAGTAGAGATGGTGCTTGATTTTCCACCTCTGTAAACTTTTGGATAGAGGGGAGGGAAGAAAGGGATGTGGGTTTTATTTGGTGGTTTTTTATTTGTTGTTGTTTTTGTCAGGGAGCAGATGGTGTTTTAACGACTTGTAACTTGCTATAGCTGACCACCTGCAATCTGCAGTGTTCTGCAGCAGGGCAGCCCAGACATGGGAAATTGTGGAGGAGCGAAAAGTAATTGCTAAACAAGTTTCATCTGAAGTTTTAGAAAAGGACCTGAGTGAAAGAAGGTGTGCATATGTTATCTGAATCTGTTTCAGTCTGAAAGCTCTCACTGGATCCTCACTGCCTTCTCCAGTATCAAGGGTCCCAAGAGTGGTGAGGGAGAAGAAAAGAAATGATGAGGCTTTTTTATTACCACTCGGAGCTATAATAGGTACAGTTTTCCAGCTCTGCTTAGCATCTGCCCTCTTTTGTTATACAATGCTGCTGTCAAAAGCCCACTTGAGCTCTGGCAGCCTTAGTTGCCATCCTGTTGCAGGGTCATGTTTGCTTGAAATTTGTTCTGTGATTTTTAAAAGATATGTTTATCTCCATATTTGTCTTGCTGTAGTCCTCTTTTAGATGATGGCCCTGTGTCATTAACTGTTGTGGTTATAATTGTCTGACACTTCTCAACTTCTCAGCTTTTCTCCATCCCAGCTTTATTCTATGTCCATGAAAGTTTTATCTTTAGCCTCATGTACCTCTCTCCTTTCATTTAAGCATATAGTAGTATATTTGCTTTTGCTTCTTTGCTGCTGTCCTACCTGCCTTAGCAATTCAGAAAGCTGGCAGCATTCTTCTGTCCTCTTGTGCTTTGCTTCACTTTCTCTGGGGAAAAATACAGGTGTTCACTGATGGAAGCTTGCATTATGCATGAAAATTTTGTAGTTGTGCAATTTTAAACGCCTCTGCTTGAATTCTGTGCATGGCAGATTTTGCTGCTTACCTTGCAAAGATTATGCTGTTGTAACAGTGTGGGAGAAGTGGCAGTCCAGGTGCTTATGTCAACGTCTCCTCCCTCCTCAAACAAATTACTGCAAGCATAAGCTATAAAGCAAAATTAGTAACAATCCACTCCTCCCAATACTGAGTCCACGGTGGCTGTAATCAGCATAAATTTATTTGCTCTGACCAGCACTTGAGGAGCCCTACTGCTGATACTCTGGTGGAATGCAGTGGTTTCAGTCTGCTCTCCATTACAGCCTTGGACTTTGTTTCCTGAGTTAATGAGGATGACATATTATTGTCTTGGCTTCTGCTCTTCCTGCATCACTGTTTCTGGTGTCTCATGCATCTTCTAGTTTCCAGCAAATGTTTTGCTGAGTAGCAAAGTTGGTACTTTTGATCTTCAGCAGGCTGTCCTTCCTCATAAGGAATAGAAATTCTAGACCCCTATGAATTCTGATTTGTGAGCATTACCAATTCAGGCTTGCATGCTTGGTGGCCTGGGAGCTAGCGTTATGTACATTGCTTGAGATGCATAATGAGGCTGACAGCTAGGAGATGGATTTTATCTGGAGCAGCATTGAAATAGCTGTTGAGGTGGTTCCTAAAGCTACTGACTTGCTAGTGATGGAGTCATTTTTCTACCTATTATGAAATAATGTGAACCCACCATTATGGTGGCATGGGATTTGCACATTTTGCTCCTCAGTCTGCTGCTGGCATGTGCAGCAGAACACATAAGAGTTGTAGCAGTGGGAGTGCCTACTTCTCTTTTGTCAGCTCCTGCTAAAATTTTAGGAAGAGAGGGAATTGGAAGTCAAAGCAATATAGATACTTGGATTCATGTTACTTATATTTTCCTGGAGTGAGTGGTAGTTCATTGTTGTGAAGCTCGTGCCGTGCATGCCATGATGTGAACAGTCAGTTTCCAGACAAAAGTGGCTGCTTTTGGGGAGTCCTGCATGGAAATTGGGTTGCTGGCAGACTAGAACTATATTTCAGCATGAAATTGAGATGTTTTCTGTGCAGGCAATTATTTTCTCAAAGTGCCTCAATTTCAAGTAAAGTGAAAGCCCAGGCAATCTAGATGCACACCCGCACTAGAGCAGCACTTTCTAGTCAGAAAGACGAGGTTACTATGGAAAACGTGATTTTTCTTCTGCTGATGTGAAACAAAATGTCTGAGTGTGCTCAAATCCCTTACCTGGGAGCAGTTGGTTGTGGATCTCTGTTTTAAGGATGATCTCACCTGTGGTAGCTTAACATTTTTGTTTGACTGGCATTGGAGTGCATTTTTTTAGTCATCTGAGAAGGTTACTTCTCAAATTAAAGCATTTTGTATACCTTACCATGTGTGATATGTTGTGGGAAGCAGCCTTACAGTGTCCTCCCTGTTACTGCAGTCCTTAGCCCCAGGTTAGGGCAGGGAGGTGAGCTCTGTGAAATACTGCCATCTACAGCACTGTCAGGGATAACTGAACAGCGTCAGGAGAACTTTTTGGACGTTATAAGGCATGAAATGTGACAAGAAGATGATTCTGACTTTCAGCCACTTCATAAAGGACCTGTTTTCAAAATGAAGAGCTAATTAAGCTTGTTGAAATACAGGAACAGATGCCTGTTAAGCAGATATTATTGTGTATATTTAAAAATATATTCTAAAAATCAGTAAGAAAAAGTAATTAATGCCACTCTGAATTCCAATAGCGAATGAAGTTATACTAAAATGTAACACTGGAATGTATCACTGGAAACAAAATGTTGATGTTAAAACTGAGTAATAGCTCTAAAATGATACTCAGCGCAGATTCACTAGAGAATCAAAAATCATTTTACCTACTTTTCCTTCTGTTGAACAAGTGAAGTTATGAGAAAAAATATGATCATCACAGTCACATGCATCTAAATTTCATAGCAAGTAGGCACGATTTGTTTTTTGTAAGAGGAAATATCTATGAGGTAGGAAAGAAGAAGTTAGAAAGATGAGGATTCTATCTCCTTCTGCCTGTCTAGTCGTTCTGCTAATTACAAAATGGCAGACATAAAAAAAACCAGGTTGGGTGACATAAATTATAAGTAGATTTCCTTGTCAGTAGTCAATCTAAAAGGCAGAACGAATGAGAAAGAGAGAAGTTAAGCTCTTTGAATGGAAACTGTACTGTACAATTAATATCTGTTGTTAAAGATAGCATGAAAAGTCAAAATCAAACTTCATAACCTACCTAGATCATCTATATCTTTCTTCTCTGTGGCTATTTTTTTCTATTAAACCTTCAGTTTTGCCTTTATAAACCTTGAATATTTCAGGATCTACATAAAGAATTGAAGAATTTTTCAGTCCTTGTTAAAATGTGATTAATTTATGAATTACAATTTTTACTAAAATTGCTAACAGATCCTTGAAGATGTCTAAGGAGACAATTGTGCTATGCTTTTTTTTTTTAATTGAATGCTATTCTCCAGTCCCAAAGTAGACAGACTGCTTAGCATTTTAATTGGTTTTCAAGATGGATCCAGGTTTAATGTTCTAGGCCAAAGACAGGGTTAGAAGGTTAATTATACTTATCAACATTTGGGAACAGTCAATTCTCATTGCATGTGAAGTGCTGGCATACTGCTTTTCTCTTGGGGGGAAGCTGATTATTATTTCGTATTGTAACTGGAATGTTTGTGTGCTTATCTTGGTTAGGTGGTTTTGATGGGTGTCTCAGTTACTTTACAGTTTGGTGCTAATAAATGGCTTTGAAATATCTAGCTGCCTATTATTCACTTTTAATCTGGATTTTATTAAGTTCATAGTGGTCCTGGAGTTACAAGCCCTAATTTCATATTCCATGTCTGTTGCAGACAATTTGGATATGGAAAAGCTGAAGTTGTGAATTTTACAAACTTTCTAGAAGCCGTCATGGGAGTGTAGAACATGCCACTGTATTAAGAGCTACTGGCCTATGGTATTTTTTCTCAGATTGTGATCATCAGAAAGAGGACAGCTCATCCTTTTCTGAATTCTGTTGAGGGCTACAAAATAAAGGAATGAAATCCTTTCTTATTGGAAGGATATGTATGCCAAGCTGGTTTTGAGTTTAGAGGCTCTGCATGCTTGTTGCTGTCATTAAAATCAGTATTTCATGGGCTTTTGTTTTACAATCTTGGAAAAAGAAAAAAATATAATGTATTATTAAACAAATAAATTTTTGCCTCTCCTGCATGTCTGTGATAAGATTTCTTGGACAAATAATAGTTTTTAGAAGTTAAATACTCTAGTTGTAACTACACTGTATCTGCTGAAGTTGACTGGTTTGTATCTGTGACAGCTGTTTTTGGATACTCGTTAATGGGTTGGAAGTGCAGGACACAAGGTTCCTCCAGTATTAGCATAGCACATGAGGGGAAGCATGTGCTGGCAGAGTTACTCTTACAGCTGCTCCTGCACTGAGTCTAAATGAGTGCCTGCAGTTTTGTTCCTTCTGACATCTCGGTGCAGCATGTGAAAGGGAGTGTCAGAGATGGAATGTGCCCCAGGAACGCACTCTTACTCTCTGGGTAGGCTGGGACGTGCATTTTTGTTCAGTTACAGCTGCTGACCCATTGCTGCCTGGCTTCATTTACTTTATGAAGCATGGAAATTAACTTTAGACTTGGAAATACATGTGTAAGCTGCCTTCAAGGGAATAAAATGTGTAACATTATACATAGAGGTGTAGTTAACTGCTTTGGCAGAGATACAAGGTATTGAATTGCTCTATGCTAATATTATCTTGGTAGTTAAGCCTTATCTTGGTATTGTGTGTGATATTAAATATGAAAGTAAATTATAAAATGCTGTTAACTGATAATCTTGTTAGTTTTGAGGACAATATTGGAGTATTGTAATGCTGTGAAAGGGAAGGATGTAGGTTTTTTCATTTTAAAAAGAAATCTATTTCCTCTTTGAATTCTTTCCCTTATTTATTGCCAGAATAGCAATTGAATTTGTTTGAGCTTACAAATATTGCATCCTTCATTCCCAGCATTTGTCTGTCTTCTGCATTCCTGAACTATGTGATGGCTCTTGCCCCTTAACTACCTCCTTTAACTAACTGATTATTGCATGGTTGGATGGAGGATGGTGGGGAGGCAGGATTCAGAAGTTCCTATCACACAGTCCTATGGGATTGCACAGCTGAGAGGATTGTATTCATTTTAAATCAGGTGTTCAAGTGATCTGATGGCCCCATTAAACCATTTTACGGGAAAGAGAATTCCCAGTACTTGAGTAGACTGGGTGGAAGAGCAGAAGGAGGTTCCTTGTCCATTAAATATTTGTTTGGCCTTGAAAATAATAATGCTTTTTGTAGGATGTGATTTTTTTCTCTCTTTGTTTTCTTCTCCGAAGCATTTCAAAGAACTTCCAGGGAAGTGTCAAGACTTTGTTTTCCTGTCTGTGCTTACCAACACTCCCTGGTTGTCAGGAAACAGAACCCTTTATCCCAACCATGCCATGTTCTCAATTGATTCCAGCAGAAAAAATAGTATCTTCTATGTTGGTCCCTGAAACAGAACATTAAAAGTACCTTAATAACCTTCATATATGGTTCTTGCTATGAAAAAATCTTAAAAGTGTTTCCTGACAGTACTGGGAGCAAAAAGTATTCTGCTGTTCAGAAATAGGATAGCAGAAATGGAACAACTATGTTTAATTTCTGTTCTTGAGGGCTGGCTTTGATCTGTGAAAGGCTTGACTTCTCTTTTCATCTCTGTCAAAAATAATTTTTATCTAAGTTGCTTGTTTATTGCACATAGCATGAGCAGTAGCCTCACTTACATTATGCAGTGATACTAACCTGATTCCTGGGGGCTGTGAATTGCAGGTGAGTTGTCACTTGTTGCGTCTTGTAATTCATCCATAGGTGTTTGTTGTGGCAGGCCAGGCACTTCTCATTACCCAAAGAAATGCCATAGAGGAACTTGTACTTGTTAAATAGAAATGGGTAGGTAAACAAGAGGTTTATTGTTAGGTTACTTGCCTAACAATTGCAAGTCTGCAATGCAATAATATTGTAGAGATCCTGTGGATCAGGCTATATTGTTTAGGTGTTATTGGTTCATCCTATTAAACTGAAAGTATGTAGGATTATTGCAGCAGTTCCAAATCAAAGTTGATCAGCACTTACTCAGTAGCTTCAGAAGACAAGCTTGGATGTTTGGTGCTAAAAGCACTAGTTCTTGTTAAGCCTGTATGAAGTCTATTTGTAGTATTTTTCTCCCATATTTAATAAAACCCCACAGAACAGCAATGAAAAACCTTCCAAAAACCCTCCCAACTTTCCTCCCTAGGAAAACTTTCCTCCCAAAACCCTCACAAACAATAAACAAACAAACACACACAAATAAAAACCAACCCTGCCAAAAAACCTACAAAAGATCTGATCATGTAGAACAGCACTGACGTCTAAAAAGCAAAGTTGGGTTCATCAGCTTGTTTTACTTTAGCGTTAGAGTGAAAAAAACCAAACTTGGCATAACCAATGGAAATCTAAATTAGACTTTCTAAAGCTTTTTAATAAACCATGATGTGTAAACCAGATACTATTGCTGCCTGTTTGAACCTGCTGCTGCTTTAAGTTAGAATTTCTAGGGTTTTTCCTATGGCAGTAGGCTACTCTGACCTTTTGTTCTTAAATTCTTGTACAGATATCCTGTATCTTAAACTTGTGTAAACTACCTTCTAGCACTTGCCAAAAGAAATTTAAATGAAGGCTGTTTATTATGTCATCGACTCTGTTTTAATATCAAGAAGAGAGACTGCTGCTAAAATAAGAAAATTAAATTGTACATGAGAATAAACATAAGGTTCCTGTTTGAAATATCCGCATTTAAGCCTGCAGAAAGCCCACTGAAACCTCTCACGCAACATAACTTCAACTAAAACTTACTTGTCTGTGTTAAGACTTCTTTCTCTTTTTTAATCTTGGAACTTGAATCGATTTTTCTCTTTTATTTATTTCAGTTTAGAGCAGAAATTAGGACTGTAGTTACTCTCTTAACTGAGTTCCTGTGAATTGTATTCATGACACTCATTGTAGAGGTAATTGCAGTTCTTCCTTGGCTGAAACAGCCTTTGGGTTACAGAAGTGGTTCTGTGCTTTGGGTCTTTGGGAGATCTGACACTTAGGGTGTCCTTTCAATAGCTGTGAAAATTTAAAAGAGGCCCTAAGGTCTCTTTCACCCTTGAAAATAGGTTGAGCATTCTTCTCAGTTCTCACAGGTGGCAAAATACATAGTGCGAAGGAAGGACTAAAAACCTAATATAATTACCATTAGAAAATTGGTCTTTGCACTGACTCAGTTTTGGAGGTATATTATTCATTTCATGGGAAATCTTACGGATTCATTTAGGAAGTTGGCTGCAATAGCATCTGATGTGGCAGTGAACTGGCTGCATGATGGTGCCTATTTGTCCAAAGCAAAATCACTGCAGCTTCTGAGATGCAGAAACTTTATGGTAGTTTAAGCTACTTATTTACTAATTTTACTTTATTTGCAGGAGGTAAAAAGCACTCACCTAGTCACATATAGTTTATTTAGCAGTTAATAATTCATTGATCTGTAATGGTAATATTGCTTGCAATGGTTTATAAATACTCTCAGAATAGCTTTCTGAAACTTTATTCCTTATGAAGTAGATTGTTTTCCTGACCTGCAGATGAGACTTAAAATATTTCTTTATCTATGATTTCATCATAACTACAATGTTTAGATACATCATTTGATGTATTAAAGTAGACTTTTAAGATTCACTTATTGAGGCCTTTTCAGCACAATGTATTAATTCTTATATTCTTAAAATGTTTTTCATTGTCTTGTGTTTTGTTTTGGAAAGTTCCATGCAGAAGAAATCGAGATCTATTTGCTCTCTCAGGAGGGCAACAGATTCCATTTTGGCATCAGATCAGAAAGATTTATTTGTTCTGCCACCTGTCCATCTTGTCTGTGGAAACATCTCCACTGACTTAATCATACTTTTTCATTTCAGAAAAACCTCTAACAACAACATTGCTTTTCTTTTTGCCTCGGCTCGGTTCCTTCATTTCCTGAAGTAGTTTCCAATTGGTGTTGGGGGAGTCTACAGCTGTAACCAGTCTGTTATGGTTGGAAGGGAGGTGAGTGAAGAGGTGTTTGTTCCTCTGTGGCACTAGGCTTGCAGAAGTCCCATCACCAGCTCAGTTCAAATTATACATTTTCTGTGAATGTTTGTTTAAAATAATTTGCAATAGTGGGGATTCCTCTTGACAGAAGAGAGTTAGGGAGCGCCTGCACAGGAGTTCTGCAGGCAGTTCAGAAAAACCTGAGCCACAGTGGGGAAAGAGGTGTTAAGGACCAGATGTGGAGGGCTGGTAATCTCCTGGTCCCTTCCAGTTCTCTCTAGCAGTGTTACATTGCATCTTACAGCTGCCAAAATGGGAGATGAGAACGACAGAGAGTGCCTTGTGAGAGACTATTATTGTAACTTTTCCAGTTTTGGAGAAAATTGCAGGGTGGAATTGGGAAATGAATATGATTTGCAATGTCTCTAACCACTTAGTTTTAGTCCATCTTTTTTTCTTCAAAATCAAGACTGTCTTTAGCCAATTTAACCTTGCATTAACGTCATGTATGACACCCACTTAGTTATTTTGCTGGTTAGCACTGCAGCAAAGTAACAAAAAAAAAGTGTGTAAAAATAAAATGCTAGATTTGGTGTTGTAAGGTTTGAATAAATCTTCTTTTCCTACTTCACAATGAAACAAAGAAACAAAAAAGCATCTGAATATTTTATGAAACTTCATAGGTTCTCTCTTAAATGAACAAAATAAATGGTTTATTGCTTCTCTTATTTTGATGCTCGAAAGTTAGACTGAGCCCTAGGTAAAAATGGCACATGGAGGCAGTGTTATAATGCTGCAGGTAACTGGACACATTTAAGTGAAGAAATAGACATTTTTGCCATTAAGGCAAACAACTAGTTTGAGTCATGGGAGCAGTCTTGCAGAAAACTTATCATGAAGATCAGGATAAGTCTGGGAACTTTGAAGTGGCCAAAGGCCTCCAGAACCCTAGGAACTCAAGGTTTTAGAAAGACTGTTGGGATTTAGTACCTGTAGGTGACTCTTACCATATTTTATGTACTCCTTCATTTTTTTCAGGATAAGTTTGTTTGGGGAATGTAGTTTAAGGCAGTAATTATTAAAGTTGCACTGGGTGTTCAGAAGTTTGTTATGCTTTCCTTGGCCTTCATTGCTATCTAACTCTCACAAAAGATAGCTGAGGTATCTGGACTGTGCCAGGTTTTTTCCAGATGAGAGATGTTTTTGAGTTCTGTTCTTAAACATTTCAGCTTTCCTGGGTTTTTTTTTGGTGGTTTGGTGTTTGATTATTTTTTTTCCCTTCTTGAAACAGCAATACAGGAAGAGAGGAAACAGCTTGCTGTGCATATGGACTGTTTATTCAGGAAATGAGAAGGCAGGTGATGAAAATCAGGGTGGAAGGAAGTGTTTCCTAAGGGTAGATTTGGTGGCTGATAGCATTAAGTGATCACAGTGTACTTGGGGAGCTTGAGGCACTTGTTGATTCTGGTGTGTTTGTACTTGTAGCAGATTTTGAGCATTCAAACATTGCAATTCAGAGTTAATGTAACTATGCAGCTTGTCATCTATGACTTCTGTATTAATGCTGGTGTTGTCAAGCTCTCCTGTTTGGACTGACTTTGCAGCAGACGGAATCAAACCTAGGGATTTACTCAACTCTCAGATTTCTCTTCTAGAATTGCAGAATACAACCAGTTCCTTGTTCTTCCAAGTTCTTGTTAGTGTAAGATGCTTGGTTTGAGAATTGAGAAAAAGTTGTGGTTTCTTTGTTTACGAGATCTTTTACTGATTTTTTTGATTGTTGTTGTCCCTCCTCCATTTTTACCAGTAACTCTGCTTCAGTTCCTGCTTTCTTGGAACTGATATCAACAAACACGGGGTACTTGGCGTGCAGTGGCACTGTGTCATGTGCAAAAAGCTGGCCTGATCTGTAGCTTGATAATGAAGTGTACTTGGTGTGCAGACTTGTTGGTTGAGAAAGATGATCTGTGGCCCTGTGCTACAACCAGGAGGCTGTTTTTCCTCTGGTGTACTGTATTCAAAGAGCCTTGAGAATAGGATATGTTACTTGTATTACCTTCTGTGCTATTGCTGCTCCCCCCTGCTTCATGGAGCAAAGTGAAAGCGCCTTCAGCAGTCATACAACAGCCTGAAAGACACTTAGATTTTTTGAGAGCCTTGGTTTGATCACCCCAGTTAGATTTATGGTACAGATTTCCATTAATCTCTTAAAACTGATCCTATGCCTCTTAGGAGTTATAGGTAGGTATAAATGTTATAGTTATCTCTTAATATCTAAGAAAATTTGTTCTTTTTGGTTTGTTTTAGCACTTAGATACCTTTGTCAGGAGTATTACCTTAAACTTCCTTGTGGACTTTATAGAGGTGCTTACCTGGAGTTCACCTGATTGTCCTGGCAGATAGTTGAACATGAGTCAGTAACATGCATGTGCCATATAGAAGATGCATGGTGTTCCTGAATGCTTTAGACAAAGAATTGCCAGCAGGTTGAGAATAGCGATCCTTCCTCTCTCCTCAGCACTGCTGAGATCACATCTGGGATGTTAGGTACAGTTCAGGGCTCCTGAGTACAAGAGGAATGTGGATGTACTGGAGAGAGTCCAGTGAAGGGCTGCAAAGATGATTAAAGGCTTGGATCATCTCTTGTGTGAGGAAAGGCTGAAAGAGCTGGATCTGTTTAGCCTGGAGAAGAGGAGGCTCAGGGGGTACTCATCAGTGTGTATAAATACCTGAAGGGAAGATGTAAAGGTGACAGATACAGGTTCTTTGCAGTGGTGCTCAGTGATGATACAGGAGGCAATGAGCATGAACAGAAACATGGGAAGTTCCATCGCAACATCAGGGACACTTTTTGACTTGAAGGGCAACCATGCACTGGCACAGGTTGGTCAGGGGATTTGTGTAGTCTTAATCCTTGGAGATATAAAAAAGCTGTTTAGACATCCTTCTCCAAAACAGGGCTTGAGCAAGATGGCCTTCGGAGGTCTTTTCCTGCCTTGACCCTTCTCTGATTCCCTGTGAAATAGCATTTCATTGGTACTGTTGTGACTGCTTTCCAGCAAGGACCTAGGTGAATTTTTATCCGTCTTGACATCAATATAAACAACTAGTTTTCTTTTCTCCTATGCTCCTTGCCTTTGCTTGCTGCCACATTGATCTCTAAAGTCAATGTATTATTTTGCTTGTGTCATCTTAAAAAAAATTACAGTGTATTCTTATCTGGTACTCATTACAAGGAATTTAAATGCTTCTACTTCTTTTAGGCTTTAGGGTAAGAAGGCAGGCATGCAGCAGAGCTTAGGTCAGTTTGGAGGTCAGAGGCCAGGAGAACATTTCCCCTGTGGAAAGGCTGGCTCAGAAGGCAGCAGCCATTTCACCATGCAGCCCAGTGGCAGGGCACAGTGAGGCTGGGCCTTGCCTGGCAGGCTTGGTGCTGGGTGCAGGAGGGTGCTGTGATACTGTAGCAGGTCACAAAACAGGGCACTCGCACTGCGATACTATCTAATGACCACAGGTCAGAGTCCTTAGGAAGAAAGCTAAAACCTGCCTATATAATGCAGTATGCAAGTGTTCAAGTAACTTGGTCCATTGACTAAAAGCATTAGATTCAGGGGTCATCTCTACCACTTGCACTTTGTGGTTGCACCTTGGCTGAAATTTCAGGAATTTGTGTGGGACAGTGGGGACTCTTAATGAAACTCTACAGAGTTAGTGAAGTGTTTGAACTGAAGCTAATCTCATGTGAGAGAAGGGGAGGAAGAGTCCTTTTGTGAATTGAATTATGATTTAACGTTATAAATATACCACCAATATTACTGCCACAGTGTCAGGAGTAAACACTCTTGTGCCTAAACAAATTTCATGTTTGTTGATGAGCTCTTGAAAAAGGCAGAAAAAGGGCCTTGCATTGCCTAATAACCCCTTTATTTACTTAAACATACCCTGCAACAAAAGCTTATGTAATCTGGGTTAACATAGAGTATGTAAGTCAATGCAGAACACTGCCATATCCACTTCACTGATCTCTATAGGACTGAACAAAAGCTTGCTGCCACAGTTTCTCTCATGGCCAAGACTCCTAAGTTGTGCTGATTTTGATCTGTGGTCTGTGTAACTGTATCTAAGAGAATATTGAGTAACAGTATAGTACTGAGACACCTGTATTGTGGCATGTGAAATTATTCTTTTTAATGGATGGGAGTCTTACCTCTCACCATAGGACTTTTCAGCATGCATGTGTGTGTAGATAGAAAAGATCCTGTTTATGCAGAGTAGTAGCTTACATTGATGCACATTTTTTGTCTGTGGGAGACCTAAGGAGGATTTTCCTATTCTCAAGGTGAAATGAACTGAAAACAAAATTACAAAAACTACCTATGGCTGAAGCAATCTGTTAAAACTGTGGAACCACAGAATGGTTTGGGTTGAAAAGGGCCTTAAAAACAATCTAGCTCCAATCTCCCTGCCGTGAGCAGGGACACCTTCCATTAGACCAGGTTGCTCAAAGCCCCTTCCAACCTGACCTTGAACGTTTCCAGGGATGGGGCATCCACAGCTGCTCTGGGCAGCCTGCTCCAGTGCCTCACCATCCTCACAGTAAAGAATTTCTTCCTAATATTTAATATCAAATATAAACATCGTGTAAGTGGAGTAGATCTGTGAGTGACCTGGTGGACTGACCTGCGCTTCTTTTAACGCAGCACATGATGCAGTTGGCTTTCTGGGCTGCAAGCACATGTTGCCAGTTCATGTGTAGTTTTCATCCACCAGTATCCCCAATTCCTTTTCCTCAGGACTGTTCACAACCCATTTTCCTTGTTGAACTGATGTCCTGAGGTTCACGCAGACCCAACTCTGAAGTGTGCCAAGGTCCCTCTAGATGGCACCCCTTCCCTCCAGCTTTCCAGCTGCACCTTGCAGTTTGGTGTCAGCAGCAAAAATAAGACGGAACACAGGTGTTAACAGGATAGGTTATGGACTTGTGATAAGAGGAAAACATTTCCCTTCTGCTTTAAATATGTGGTTTTGACTTGTTTAGCCTTCTTCACACTTGGAGAGAAAGAGAGCTTATTTAGTGGCAGGATTTGTCCAATTGGTACAGTGCTTTAAAGTAATACCTTTGTGAGTGCCTAATTGTATCCTTTGTCTATAAAGGAAAAATAGCTGACTAGCTGGATGCCATTATATTTTCTAATAATTTTATTTTGTGTGTGCCCTTCTGAACAATTTAGCTTTTAAGAATTAAGATTGTGAAGGAGCATTTGTTAATTGAAACATCAAGCTGACCAAACTGCAAACTCTTGTGAATGTAACAGAAAGCAATGAAAGCATGTCATGAGCATTCCCCAAAAGCTAAACAAAAAAGCCCGAATCAGTAAAATGGTACATTTGGCATTGTGTCTTCAAATCTAATGGTTGGATTAGCTAAAGTAGAAAAGAGCTTGCTTGTGGAAGCACACTTCATAATAACCTGGTTGCATTTACAAATAAGAAAATTTCCCTTCCCTACATTGGCTGGAAAATTGTTTCAAAGCCTTGGGGCTCAGATGTTTAGAAACATTCTGTAATTTTCAAAATAAATCTGTTCTCCAATTTCATACTAATTTGACTCTTTGGCAATATCTTTTTGCTGAGACAGCCCTTTTCCCTCCTTTGTATTTATTTTGGCATTTAACAGAAGCAATATTGTTCACTTTCAGCCTTCATTTTGCCAAGAAAAATAAGGCAAGCTGGCTGTCTACTCATAAGCTAAACAGCTTGGGGGAAGGTAGTCCTTAACCATTTCTGCACCTGTTTAAACATGAACAGGTAGAATTTTTTCCTTCCTTTTCTCAGAAAACTTCTCTGTAGCCTTTGGGAGTGTGCTGAATTATGAGTCTTTGGGACCACAAGTGATCATGAATGCTAGCCTTAGGGTATCTCTCTGATGGTACTGCTCTTGAGACTAGGATAAGGAAGGCTGTGGTCATGTGAACCGATGGAGGAGCAGAATACCCCAGGAGCATTGACAATAAAAATTAAATGTTAAATATAAAAATGGGTTAAAAGTGTTTGAGAGTAAGTGTTCCTGTCAGCAAAGATCTGTTCATTTGGATAAGCTGAGTATGGTTACAAGTTTGTGTAACTAAACAAAGCTAATAGTAGTGCTCACATCTGTTTGTAACATTAGTCAGTTCTCATCCTATTTAAGAGTTTGGTGTCTCTGCAAATTGAATATGCATGCAGTCTGGTGTTGCTGAATTTCCTGCTAATAAGAGAACCTCAAATGGTTCTGTGGGGGAGAGATGACAAGGAACAGACATCAAAAATCATCACCCAGTTCTGCATCTCACGTTTGGGGGGAAGGTAAGGGTCGCAGTGCCTGCTGCTCTGGGAAGCAAAGCTTTAGGGTGAATTCCTCTTTCTATGGTAATGGCATCTTTCCTTTTATTAATGCAAATTAATAACTTGTAGTCATCTGCTTTCAGATGCCTCCTGTTTCTAATTTGCATGAGAACATCATACCATGCTTCCCAGTTACGTGCCACCTCAGTTAATCACTCAGGTGCTTGAGCGAGGTCCTCTTCAGTTCATTGGACTAAGTCACAGAAAACTTTCAACTTTGCAATTTTGTTAGTACACAGCTGTTTTGTTAAACTATTTTTTTAATGGTTACTTTTGTGATTTACTGGCATGTGTTATAGTAATTAGCTAGAGTGTATTAATACTGTATGGTTTTTCCTGAGGGAAAACTTAACTTGCTTTACATAATACAAAACCAAAAAACCAATTATAATAAAACATGGAAAGCAGTTGAATAAATGGTTATTTTTAGTGAGATTTGTTTTCATGTATGTCTGTTTCCTGAGACAGGCCTTGAACCAGAAGATCCTGTGTATTCTGGTTATCTGTTTGCCTTCCTCCCATCCTCCTGCATTCAGGATGTTCCTCAGGTTCCCTGGAGAGACTGTGATGTGTCTTCCCACCTCACTCTTCTGTCTTCACTTAATCTGTTTTTACTAAACCTTGCCATTAGCTTGATCTATAGATTAATCACAATATGCTGACATTATAGCATTAAAAAAAAACCCCACCATCTTTGTGCTACCCCTGCTCTTGCACAAGTGTTGGTTTGGCAACTGAGTTTGTAATTTAGCTGCTTCCTGCCCCTCACCCCACCCACGACAAAAGGAAGAAGAACATTGTCCTTGGGCTAGTTCTCTGATCAAACACTTTCTGAGGCTGGCAGGAAGGGCAGAGTGAGCGTGGCTTTGTGGAGGGCAGGACCACAGGGTTTTCTCCCTGCATGGTACTGGCTGTATTGTTTCAAACAGGTAAGCACACATCCTCTCTTCCACACTGTCTCATTTGATGGAGGTCTGTGGACATGATTTTATGAGCCCGAGAGAGTTTTCAGCCTGTCAGTGGCTGAGGTGTTCCCAGGGGAAACTCTTTTGGGAAAACCTTCTCTTTCAGAGACTGTTTTTTGTAAATAGATTTTGGTTCTCAAAATAATGTCACACAAATGTTCTGAATGTATTTTTCTCTTGTTCCACCAATGGGACCAGAAGTGGTTCCTTTGGCCAATCATGTTAACCTGTATCAGAACACCTCATAAAAAGCGTTGCAAACCCCAAAATAAAGGCTTCTGTCTCATTGGGATCAAACCTCACTGTTGTGATTTGAGTCCACTCTTCTATTTTGTGTCCACTAACGACAGAGGTCTTCAAAAGAGAGAGACAGAGTGATGGGCTGTAGCTGGACATCTCAATAGGCATCCCAGTTCGATCTGCACCTCTCCTGTAATTTGCTTAACAAATCAATGGTTAAAGCACTTTTTTTCTGCCAAGTTTTGCTTGATTCCAGGTTGTGTGCTTCTATCACTAATGATTTTAGATACGCTGTGAATACTAAGATTCATTGCAGGTTTCATTCTCTTGAAAAAAAAAATAAATAGGAAATGCCTAGAGAATGAGGCATTGCTTTCTGGCTGTGTGTGGTGACCCCCAGAGGAGTGCCCGCTGTGCCGCAGAAGGTGCTGGCTTGCACATATTATTTAATTTCTGTGTATTAGTTCCACAGGGCAGTACATGACTGTTTCTGGAGTCATGCTAGGAAGTCCTCAGCTCTGGCTTCTCCAGAATAGGTTTGTTTTGTACCCAAACACTTGGCGTGCACATGCCTGTGGGGCGGGAGTGGCGTGCTGCTGGGAACTCTTGAACAACGGGAAATACAGGGCAAAACCTGTGGGTTTCTCTTTTTTGCAAAGCTCTTCCTTGTTTCTAGAAGTAAGTGCTTGAGTAGTGAGTAGTTTTTGTTTTGGCTATTTTATCTGAAACTATTCTATCCATTCCTAAGCTGATTTTCTCCTAAGTTCATATTTTGCAAGGTCCTGTAAAATGCAGAGGTTACCATGAAAGACTGTTTAGCCTCTTAAAATGGGAGAGAAGGGAAAGTGTAGGTCTCTATTGGATTTCAGCCTTTGCAATTAAATTATTACATTTTTCTTTTACTCTCTAGGATCTCGAGTAGCAGGATGTAATGGAAGAACTCTAACTGATAGAGACAAAGAACAGGCCCTTTCAACATGGAGAACGTTCCAGCTGATGGGGAACTGGATAGAAATTCAGTGAGTAACTTAAATGTGCCCTTGTGTAATGAGGTGAATGTGAAGATACTTTTGCAGGGAGAGGGTTAAATGACTTGATTCTGTTCACTTTCAGTTTGAATTGATGCTTTTCTGGTGAATGCACTTGGAATATCATGTAGTGTTTTGTATCGTTTACTAGATTCTCATGGCAGGGCGACTGAATGTCAAAAAACTTTTGGAATTTGGATTTGATTTTTTGGAGTTTTTCTCAAGAGTCTCCAATGAAATATGTTATTCTGTCTAATTAACACTTTGCTAGTTAGTGACTATGGACAATAGAAAAGGTAACATGGTTATTGGTAGAATGAGGAGCAGAAAAGACAGAAGGAGTCATAAGTATATGTTATCAGAGTAATCTGAGGTATAAGAGTTGGTAATCTCTACTGATTATAAAATTTCTGAAGCAGTGAAGCTCTTTCTAATCACAATTTAAAAACAGGAAAGCCTAGTGGGTGCTCTCGTGTTTCACCATCATAAATGTTGACAGTACTTAAGAGTTTAGTTTTTCCACAAGCTGTGTCATGTAGAAGCACTTTAATAGCTGAAGCAGGAAATGTTTTATAGTTTCCAAAGCACTGCCTCCCAAGGGCAAAATAGGATATGTTTTTCTGTAACTGAGGTCAAGGTCAAGTTTAACACCTCATTACTGACAAACTTTATTTGTGATAGTCAACTACTACATGGGGCTATTAATTTGATCAAGTGTTTTATTTCTGTTTTTATCTTAAATGGTGAGTTTGGGGACAAACTGTTTTGTAGTAGGTTAAGAAAACTCTCGACTTTTTTCTGTAATGAACAAATTCATTGGTTTGCTGTGTGGCCCATGCATTTAGTATCCCAGATGCAGCATGCTATGAATATCAGCTGTCAACTGTGCATTTTCATTTTTAATAAGAATGCTATCAGTTCAGTAGCTGTGCTCCTTGTTTCCTCAAAATATATAAAAAAATACCATTTTACAAAACACTTCAAAGTAACATAAAATGTGCTATATTTCTTTTCGTGATGTGCCTTCAGAATAGCATGATCTTAAGAAGGTACCTCAAAATGTACCTCAGTGTACCTCAAAATCTGCTTTACCAAGACTCCTTTAGAAGAATGCTAAGTGTAAAGATAGATTGCCTTTCATCCTACGTGCTTCTGAAGTGTCAGAATATATATTTTTAACTGATGATATATTGTAATAGGTTACTCTAAGCGTTTCTTATCAAAATATCAGCCAGTGGGGTAATTGTCTGTCTAAATTGCAGTTCAATGTCAAGTTTTGTGCATTGCACCATAGGAGTTAAAAAAGTTATTGAAAACTTATTTGGTAGTCTAATATACAGATTAGTGTATATCATAGTAAAAAAAGTGAAAATAAAATATTAAAAGTACCATATGTATTTTGAGAGATTGACCCAGTAGTTTTGAAGACATTTAGTCAATGCAAATCCTGACACTTCCTAGAAATTTAAATTTTTTGAAATCATGTTTAAAATTTTTCAGTATTCCAGACTTTTAGGTGCAATCTATTTGTTCAGGGTTTTTTTTTTTTAAAGTTCCACTGTCATGATAAAATTAATGAAATACACATGTTGTAGTGTGCATGAGGAGTACTGATCAACTTCTTTTTCCAATCTTAAGTCCCTTGGGATGTTTCTAGGAAGCATCTAAAAAACCTTTCTTAGAGGTGTCAGCTTCATAATTTGCTTTTATGGCTTGCTTATAGAAGAATGAAAGATGGGGAGATCACAGACCTTAATGGTGTTCTTTCCTTTCCAGAATCAGTATATGGAGAAAAGTCTTATATTAAATGCTCTTCCTGTCTACCAATTAGGTTGATATATACTGAATATAAATTTGAAGACAAAGCCTGTGACAGCTCAGCAAGCTATTTTTGTAGTCTGACACCACCAAGAAGTGCAAAATAATAGATCCTCTGAGCTCTTGTTTGAGAACAGTTTTTATCTACTTTTCTATAAAATAATAATCACGTTTCACTGCCCCAGAACTTAGAACATTACATGGAACTCTATGGTGTAAGCCATTATTTTTTGAAATATATTTTTAGTAATTTTTAGTCACTTCTTGTTTTTGCTAAGATACATATTTAATAAATAGTTTGCCTGTGATATAACTTGTACAGGCAGTGTCAGTTCTTGCTACTTAATACTTCAACGGACATAAAAGTACCTTTTTTCCTTGAAGCATTGAATAGAGTTCCTTCTTATTTATTGGATTTGTAGGTTGGGTCAATGGTCCTGAATTTAAATCTAACTGGATTAATTTTAATGGTTTACACCATCAGAGACTGCCTTCAGGGGAAGTCTGTCTTCAGCAAGGGGAAAACTCAAACTTGACTTTAGAATGTTTATTTAAACCATTAAAATTTTGCTGTATGTTTTGATTGTAAAAACAAGTGTTTTTAAAAAACTTTTGTAATATGAGATTCAGACATGCTAGTATGACATATGCTTCTGCTTTTACCCTAATATTCAACAGGAAAAGGAATTTCTCTTTTAGAAGAACTTGGAAGATATAACTTAAAGTTTAGTAGGAATTGTTATAAGCTTTATTTCTCAAAAATGAACATCTAAAAATAGTGCTCTTTTTGAAGCACGTGAGCTGCCTTTGTATAAAAACAATTACAGCTGCTGTCTCATGAGATGCTTTATATTTCTGGATTTATATTTCTGGTTTTACTTCTTAGTCAAAAACTTTACTGGGAGGAGGACTAGGCTTCATATATTTTGATAGCAACATTTTAAAGTAATTGTGCCTCTGTAGAAATGAAATCGATCACGTAGTGTTGAGAACCTGTCAAAGGATTTGTTCTGTAATCAAAGTCATCAGTTATAAAAAGTGAAAATAAGGGCAGGCTGTGCCTCTGTGAATATGTGTATGTTTCTCTTACTTTTGTATATTTAGAGTAAGAGTTGTGGGTAGTGATGGACAGGAATGTCCTGGGAGCCTTCTTTTCAGAGAAAACACTGAAGTAGTAAAACTGACAGGTTTTTTTCCTGTAGTTGTTTGGAACCTCAGTCTGCAGTGATATGAATTGCAGATGATAGAGGTACAGTAGGCCATTGGAAAATTAAAAGGTCATTTTGGCCAAAATAGTTCTCATTTCAGTACATTAATGCCTTGCACCAATGTTCAGAAACATATATTCTGCAGGTTTTAGGTAAATACACAGACTCAAATACCTCTGATGAAGAGAGGGGGTTGACCAGCAACAGAGGGAGTTTGGTGTGTAAACAGAATGTCAGTTGGAGAAGATCAAGGACAGAGTTAGGCAGGCTTGTGTTTCAGCCTCTGGCATAGGAGCTGTTTGTACCAGTTCATAGGATTAACCATGCAATGCTAAAATATTTACATGAGAAGCCCCTGCATCATCATCTCGGGTGACGGGTTGCCCTGCTCTGGTGTCACGCTGTGTCTTGGCCAGGGCTGCTTGCAGGGCAGGCAGTGAGACAGGACCTGCTGCGGTGCCTTTTCACTCTAATTTCTTTCTCACGTGAGTAATGCACTGTGGTGAGCATCTGGCTGAGTCTCAGGTACTTCTGGTGCTGTGTGTCTGTTTACAGCGTATTTTTTCAGTTCCATTCTCTTGCTTTCCAACTCCCAGTGACAAATAAAGCAGCCCAGTGCTGAATAGCAGTGCTCCCCGTCCTCCAGTCAGTTGCTGGATCTCTGTATAGTTTCTGCAGGTTTCTTGTTCTCTTGTCAGCCACTAGTCTCCTGAATCTAAAATCAGCATAGGGTAGGACATTTCCAGGCTGAACATAAACTGTTTCCTAGTCTGCAGTATGTTATTTGTACATTAAGAATAAACAATTAAATTCTTGAATACGTTTCATGAACTACTACCCAAACCTATCTGGAAAGTTTATGGATTTCTCTCTTTGACATGAATTTAGTCTCTGGTAGGAATAGAAGGTTATTTGCCAAGTGTACTTATATTTTAATTTTATTTCAGTTTTTCCTGTTCAGTCAAGTCCTGTTCCAGAAAGTGCAGAATTATGAAAGAAAGGTTCCCTCATCTTTCTAACAATGTGTAGTGCAGTTGCTGTATATCATAGCAGTACTTTACATTTTCACATTGCACTGTCAATTTAAATTTAACACCCTTCCACAGATGGGAGGGCTAAAAAAAAAATCAATGTTATGAGGTCAGGAGTGCAAGATAAAATTCCTGCTTGCAAAGATTTTGATTATGATTTTTCTTTTTCACATTTCCTCCTTTTAAGTGCTGATAAGAGGGGCAAAATTGGATCCTTTTTAAAGCAGAGCACAGATTTCACTACTTTATGGAGCACAAGTTTTTTTATTTGGGATATAGAAGCCATGTCATGTTTGGATTTATTTTATTTTTAAGGAGGAAATGTTCATGCTGATCAGTATTCTTGTTTTCTCCTTTTCTATTAGATACCGATTTCAAATGTAGTAAATCCTTAAGTGGAATTTGCCTTTTATCTGTACATGGCTGAGCACAGTGGGATCTTAGGCTTGATTGTGGTCTTGGTTAGCAAAGATTTAAAAAATATTTCAGATCAAATATCAGAAAGGTGTACAGGCTATTACTGTGTAGTTACCCTACTTTAGTGCCTATATATGATGCAGTCAGTGGGAGAGAAATTTTATGCGACTTGGATGTATGGAAATATTTAGATGTAAAATATCCTCTTAGATTTTAAAACTGCACTGTTTGTCTTGCATCCTAATTTCAAATGTTACATGTGTTTGTAGATGTACTCAATCTGTGGCTTCTAAGTTTGTGTTTGTATGCAAAAGCAGTTGGGCTTGGATCTAGCATTAGTAGGTGCTTGCACATTACTTATGACTCTAAAGGTAATTTTTCTTCCAAAACACTTTTCTGAAGGTGGAGTGGTTTTGGAAACATACTGTGTTATTTTAGCTTTCTTCAGAGCTTCAGTCTTTTGAAACCACACTAGCTTAAAATTTCTTTAAAAATGCTGTGTATCAAGTCATACTAAATTGCTGCTGGAGTTTCCACTCAGAAGAAGTGGTTGAGGCAGTTGCTATTTACTAATGGTGGCTTCTAATAATGGCTTTTCTATGAGCATATTTGTCAGATTTGTTGCTTCAACTTTTCTGAACTGCAGAGTCTCTTGAGTTCTTGCCTTTGGCATTGAGGTGCATGTTGTATTTTAGTTATGAACTAACACTGTTTTCATTGTCCTTCTTTCCCGCTGCTGCTGCTGCTTTTTGTGCACTTGCTTCTTCCTGGCCTGGATTTTTATGTTTGCTGTTCTTCATTCCTCAATTGTATGTGTACACAGCAACATGGTGAGAACAGAGACTCTCCTGGACCATCAAGTAAGTGACTCCTCTCTCCTACATTATGTTTGCACATATGTTCGTATAGTTAGCATAAATCTTTGCATATAGTTGCTGGGATAAATACTAGGTTTTCTTCTGTATCATAATTGATACAGTTGAAGTGTGATAAAATTTGCTGTTGGAAAAGTGTTTTGCCTGGCATATCACTCATCCAAATGTTTTCCTAACAGAGCCTTTATTTTTTTAGTTGGAAAAAATTTATTCTTCACATGACCCAGTCATGGCCAGAAAAATAACTCAGCTTTTCTGAAAGAGAAAAAGCTATTTTTATCAGTTTGAAATGAAACTTTTAAATACTACCGTGGTATAGATAATAAAGATATGGAAATAGTTTTTTATTTTTGAGCTCTTCAGTTTCTAGTGCTGTGTGTGGCTCCCTTAATTTTATTCATATTACATATTCAGAATGGAACAGGTGTATATATATTGTAATTATTCAGGATTGGACCTGATGGGTCCTAGGAAAAACTTCAGATGTATGTATGTGCTTACATACAGCCAAAGACTTACTGGTGCCATTGGTTTGTGGGCATTAGTATGATTGGCAAAGTAATTTTGCCTGGGATTAAGAGTTTGTATATATGGGAAAAAGAAAGGTGCAGGTACAAATTGTTTCTTTTTTCTATGAGAAATCTGTGCAGAAGCTGTGTTCTTTGCTGATATGGCTTATTATAGACATTAAAAAACAATGTTGAACTGAATTGTAATAACCTCTTCCTGTATATGATGTCCTTGTGCTATTTTCAGTGGTGTAGGCGCTTTCACAGGCTCATTATAGAAACAGAAGCGGCAATCCGACACTTCAGGGTTTTTTTCATAGCTTTACCTGAAATAAATTGGCTGTAATGACCCCGATTTATGTTTTTTCTAAGTTATGAATTGTACTGACAAGATTTTACATTGGTAATTTGATTACCAGTATGATGAACATTAACAAAGTATGTATTCTCAGCAGTTCTGTTGGTATTGAAATGTGACCTCTAAAGAGTCACAAGGAGGCTTTGATATTTACTATTCATTTTTTCTTCTCTAAAGTAATGCCTGTTCTTCTCCCTCACCTTATTGCAAATGTCTGAGCAGTAGGATGAGGCATTTTGCAGGAGAAGGGAAAGCTTCCTCCTAATGGCAACTATGGTGTGGATAAATAGTTGTGTTCTTAACTGATTTATTTCCATTTATTTAATACTTTTATGATGCTTTGTATACAAAGGAGTTTTTATAACTCTCCTGCCAATCATTCTTCACCTTTATAGATGGAATTTCCCAAAATCCCACTTGATTTAAGAAGTTCACCTCTAATCCCCAGGCATATGAAGTGCTTGTCACATGGTGTTTCTATATTAGGTGATACATAAACTCTGTTTGGTAGGTAAAGAGCCTTTCTGACAGTTCCAGGAGTTGTTGCAGGGCCTAATTGATTCCTAATAAAGGAATATGAATTTTACAGTGAGCTTGTAGCTTGTAGTCCTGTTAGTGTGACTGACTCACCACTGCTGAATGTAGCTCATGCTTTAGTAACACTCATTGAGGCAGAGCTTGCTTATGCTCTGGGTTACTAGCAAGTGCTGCCTGAGAAATTATTGCATTGTGACAGCTTAAAGAAAGCTTTGGATTTCCCAAAACTTAAAAAGAGTTAGCAGTGCCTCATGCTGGCCATTCACAAACAAGTCTTCTGCACAGGTTACTCAGGAGAGGGTTGCTAGTGCAGTTCTGGCTGTGGAGCCCACAACATCACCTGCTGCAGTGGCATAGAGGCTGCTGGGGGCACCTGCAGAGCACAGTAGGCTGAGAAATCTCATCCCTGCAAAAGCTGCCAGTGGCTCATCAAAAGGAGTTTTCAGCTAGCTGGCTGCAAGTTTGTCATCCTTCAGTGCACTGTACAACTTAAATCTATAAAACAAGCGTAGCTTGCTCTCCTTGCGGCGACCCATTTTGTGCAAACCTGTGAAGCAGCTGTTTTCTTACCCTTCTTTTATTTTCACATACAAGACCTTCTGTGGTACAGTTCCTTCCCAAGACTTCATCAATTGCCCTACTCCTCCCTTTCCCTTACTTGTAGTTGCAGAACAATAAACAGCTGGTTTGGTACAATAAGAAGAGCAAAATCAGACAGTAGTTTGAAATACTGGCCTTCTGGCACTGTTAGACTTGAATTCTGAACTGGTAAAATGAGCTTGTTGCCTCCCTTGTCCATTTCCTCACATATTTTTCCTCAGCAGCGGTTCACATAGAGTATAGGTTGTCTGGAGCAGAGCTTTAGATGGCTTATCTCTTGTAGAAAAATAATACAGGTGAGTGTACTGCAATCCTTGCATTCTTTATAGAATCATTTAGGATGGAGCACATTTATGAATCATCAAGTCCAGCTGGTAACCCAGCACTGCTGAGTCTACCACTAAACCATGTCCCCAAGTTCCATACCTATATATATTCTTTTAAATACCTCCAAGACTGGTGACACTTTCCTGGGCAGCCTCTTCCAATGCCTGAGAGGCCTTGTGGTGAAGAAATTTTTATAATATCCAATCTAAACCTCTCATACCACAACTTGAGCCTGTTTCCTCTTGTCCTGTCACTTGTTAGGTGGGAGAAGCTGCTTTTAGGTAGTTATAAAGAGCAGTAAAGTCTACCCTGAATCCCCTTTTCTTCAGGCTAAACAACCCCAGCTCCCTCAGCCATCTTCATCAGACTTGTGGTCCAGACCCTTCACTGTCTTCCTTGTCCTTCTCTGGACACTCAAGCACCTTTTTATTTTTTCATACTGCTTTGTGTTGATTCCAGGTTTTGCTGCAAAATGTTTCCACTACTGTAATAAGAGTAGTGATAAAGCTAAGAAGGCCTTTGTACTTTGCAGAGTCCACCCAGAGAATAGAACTTGTTTGGTTTGACTCAAATCTTCTGCTGAACTTTTAAGGAAAGCTTGGGAACTCTTAAAATCATCAGTGTTGTAAGTTCCAGTCTTTTCTTTAGTAAATATTGCTTGTTTCCCTCTTTGAACACGTTGTCAGTATATCTGCTTTCACAGGACAGATGTTACAGAGACGGTCATTCTTTGACTATGTGCTGTGTGCAGCTTAATGAAATGTACAGAAACTGTAAAACAGAATGGCTGGCCAGGTGATCCTAGAAATAGGTAAGAAGACACCAGACAAGTCTTTCAGACTGATGAGGTTCAAGGAGAGTAACTTCTGCTTTAAACCTTTTCCTTGAGATGATTTGTACATGATTTGTATTGCTAGGATTTGTTGCTTGTGATGTATATGTGGACATTCATCTTAGCTTTCTGGGATGTTGGTGCAGCTTGATTTGGTAAGCTGTTTCATGGGTTGGCTTAGTTGTGGCTAGTTAAACCAAAAGCTATCACAAAAGTGGCAAAGATAACAAGTATTTCAGGAGATAAGCAACAGCTCCATGCTGTATCTGTATTGAGTATCAGCCTTTCCAACCTCATGCTAATTTTTGTTTCTATCTTTTGCTTCATGTCTTAGACCAATCTTACTGGCTTCTTTCTGCCAGCCTCTCCAAAGCAAATATCTGGTTTGAAAACCTCAGTTCTTAGAATGAAATGTTTCACAACAGAGCAGTTGAATACCAGTTTCATAAATAACAGTGAAATTATTAATAGAAATATATGCACAAGAGCATAATATTGTTGAATGAGCATCCATTTTGCATTTCAGCAGTGGTAACAAACAGTGATGAACAGCCTCTAACTCCAGGAAAAATGAACCAGCACCAGGGAAGAGAAGCCTATTTTACTCCAACCAAAGAGTTACTCCAACCATGTCTCAGTCCAGGAACTTCCCATAGTCAAGGTAAGACAAAGTTATTTTTTACAGAGGTTTTAAGGAACTTGAATTCTGACATTAATTATCTGTCCCAAATATTGGTTCAAAATCACTGCCTTTTACAATAAAGAGGTAATGAAAAAAGCATATCGAAATTTTGTATGTAGTTATTTGTATCTTTATTTCTTTAACTGAAACAGGGAAAAAAAAAAGCACTATGTGATGCACTAGTTTACTAAGGCATGCTATGATTTGTTTGATGGGAGAGCAGTCCACGTGATGGAAAATGATTATTTGTGTGTCGTCCTGTAAAACCCATGGTAATGCTCTTTTCTCAGTATCCAAGTTGTGCCTTTATGCAACAGTGTTATGATGTACCATAAGTAGAGCTTCTGTGGAAAGATATTTCAACAGTTATTTCTACTGAAAGACCCTTCTCTTTATAAAAAGAAAGTAAAAAACAAAAGTCTCAACACTATTTTTTGCCAGCTTTCAAGTGGTCCCTTTGCCTTGCTAAACCTGTTGAAAACAAACTCTGTGGATCCATGAGAAGTGATGAGATGGAAAGTGAAACTCATTACTAGACCTGACATGCTAATAGACTATTCAAGAAACAAAAAACCAAGGAATAGTTTCTCTCCTTGTGCTTATTTGCATTTGAAACTACTTGCATTTATTGCTTAGGAAATCATTTGACATCTTTCTTGGAGCGTGTGAAGTTCTCAGTGAGAACTTCAGGCTTTTAAAATTCTCTTCCCTTTTACTATTGGTAGCCATGCTAATCATCCATGCTTCCTTTAGATTTTTTCATGAGTAGTGTTCCTGAAATGGTTTTATATTTTTAACTGGTATGAGTCTCCCTAACTGCCATAGCTTGCTCTGTCAAAGTAATGATAGTGTTTCAGAGTAATAAAGGCAGAGTCTTAGGTAACTTTGAATCATATTCCTGTTTTCCTGTTCAGTTCCATTAGGCAAGATAAAAGCTTTGAAACAAAGGCAGTTGTTACCATGCTGAATCTGGTAGTATTTTAGTGTATTCTAAAGTTATTATGGTAGTATTTTTGGTACTACACACAGCTAGCTCAGATATATTTTCTAATTCGTGGTGTTATCTCTCTGGAACAGCACTTGATGTCCTCTGGCTAGTGTCAAGTCCAGAAATACTTTCTGTATAATATAAATATAACTTGTTTGTAATTTTTTTTATGTTGAAAGAACTTCTGGTTATTTTCTCTCTGTACTGTGTTGTATCCTGTACTAGAGAAATGCTGGAGTTATGTAAGTGCATTTGAATATTCTAACAAATTCTTCCTTTTAATATTGATGCTCCCACTAAGTTGTAAAGTTAAACTGTTGCGTTTTTCAGGGCTTGCTTTCACTCATACGAAAATCACTTAAATAGACTTGTAAAAAACTAAGACTTGACTGTCCTGTGTAAAGCTCCTTGCAAATACTGAGTTTTCTCTCCAGATTTCTTTTTCTTCTGAATATTTCAGGGCTTATGTAAGTGAATTTAAGCCAATTAAATGTATTGGTACCTTTTTTAGCATGAATCATAACAGACTTAGTTTTCCAGGAGCACTACTAGATATAAGGCTGTATTTTCATGAAACAAGAAATTTGGCTTGCATTGAATTTTAGTAGAGAAATGGTACAACGTGGACTAGGCTTAAGCAACCTACAATTACTGCCTTGCAGCCTATCTACAGCTTGGGAGGTGATTTTTATGGAGCAGGTTGACCAGCATTTAAAAACTGGGTGAATATTCAGTGGTAGTTATTCCTAATTACAGCGCAAGTTATTCCTAATTAGAGACAAAATTACAGTGCTGGTGAAGATGTGAGCTTATTACATTGGAGAAAGAGAGATGTAGTGGAAGCCTGAAAAATATGAAGTAGAACAGAGCTTAATGTGATGGAGTGTGTGGATGTGAGACTGACTGTTGTAAGTGAAATCCAGCTAAGCAACATCTTTACAGTGTGCCTGTGGTACAGTATAATGAGATAGGAAAGGTTTAGATACAGAATTTGAAGGCATTTACAAGGAACTAAATGGAAATACTTTTAGTCACTGACAGCTGAAGTCATCCTTAGGAGATGAGTAATGTAAATAAACAATTCAATATCATGCTAGGCACAGAATAAGGGAATCAAAACAGAAAATGTATGACACTGTCTACAAAGTACTGATTCAGTATATGAAAGAGAGAGCTGTGACACGAGAACTTAGCTTTTGCTGCTGGGCAATTGGATGTTGTGCAATGCTATTTGGCCACTTCTACCTAGGTTGTTTCCTGCTGCCTGAATAAAAAGCACCTGTGTTGCAAGGCTGCTTTGGCATAGAACTTGTAGCTCAAAATCAGGTGAGTTGGAATGAAACAAAGCCTATGATGGGGCAGTCTCTGGAACAACCAGCACTAACTTTGATATTGAAGTGGAAACCACCATGGTGGCTGTCTAGTAGCTGTCTAGGACAGTCATGCTCAGTGACCATTTTTTTGAAAATCTACTGGAACAAGCTTAATTTGTGTACTCTACTTGTGTTTTAAATAAGATCCTAATGGATCTTATGGTTAAAACGGCATGAATCTTAGTGCAAGGGAGAGGAGATAAACATTTAAAACCAGTTTGAGCCACTGACTTCCTATTTGGAACAAAGAGAACTATGTAATATGTCAATGTGAAGTTGTAAGTGGTATGGATTTTATCATTTTAGGTGCTGCTGTGTATATTGTGTTTTAATTTCTGACCATAGCTCTGGATTTCAGAAAGCTTCTATTTTCTTGTACTTGGTTTCTTAGTTTAAGACATGTCTTCCTCCTCCCTCACTCCTGTCACTATTGTGAGATGGGGCTTTGTATGTTGTCTGAGACAGAGATGAGTATTGGCTTCTTGGAGTCCAATACAGATTTGTTTTATAAATATAGGATATAGTTTGATCTGGCAGCATTGTCTAGTGATTGTTCAGCAAAAGTCTATTTAAAACATCATTGTTCTTTATGATCTTTGCACTGTTTACAAAATATTTTTAAGATCCTTGAAGTTAAGCTGTCCTTTATTCTGAGGCTGAAGTAGCTTACCTGTGAGGCTATAGATTGGCATTTGTAGGTGCAGAGGTCACACTCACTTCCATAGAAAGCTTTAGCAATGGTGTTTGATGAAAATGTATTTAAAAAAAAAAAAGGATGATGGAGATTTTTCCTGTATTATTTTAACTTGTTTATTTAGAAAGTTTAGAATTTTTATGGCCAAACACTAACTCGGCCAGATATAACATTGATCCTGAGATGGGCTTTTAATTTAAATTTTTGTGCATTTAATTTATTCCTACCTTGCCCATCAAGTAGTTAACTAGAGTATAAGAACAGCCTAGTCTTGATAAAATGCTACAACTAATGTGTCTTGAACACACTAAATGATTACACTATGGTTTTTTTCTCAATATTTTATTTAGACTTGTCAGACTTGGAATAGGACCTAAATAATTCAGTATTCTTTTGATGGAAACTTTAATGAGCTTGAGGAGTGAGATTGATCTGTGAAGCTTTGCTTACGTTTGTGGGATGGTGTGTCTTTAGGCTCAAGTCAGCAGCATGGCTTTGCCAAATGACCTAGACCATATTTTTTAAGTGTAGTGCATACAGATGTTAGATCATCTTTCAGTTGTAGCAGCTGAGACACAGATAGTATGATGCTAATTTAGCTAATTTTCTGTGTTTGCATTCACTGGTTGAAAATGTTACTTACTAACCACTAATGAGCAAACAACTAAACTTGTACGGAGCTTACTCTTGCTTGCTGATGTCATCTGTCAGATTATTCCTGGTAAATTGTATTCTTGTAAATCTAATTAACTCAGGCATACTGATTTATTTCTTTGATAAAATGAATAATGTAGAAATAGTAATCATATAAAATTTATGAGAAAAGTCAGCAGTGTCCTTATAAATGATTAATAATGTATTAATATATAAATAATGTATAAATATATGAATAACCAATATTTTCTTAAAAGTTCTCTTGAACTTTTTATTAAGACAGCATAGATGCTTAAATAGGAATATTTGTGCTAAGTAGAGGTATCTAGTTAAGATAGTATTACTAAAATTCAGTCACAGAATGCTTGAAAATGTCAGACTTTTCTGTATTTTTCCTGTCTTTATTCAAAACATCAGTGAGATGCGGATGAGGTGAAAATGTGAGTGTGTCCTTGTGGGATGATCCTCAGAAGGAGCCTGACAGGAGATAAGAAACAGGATCTGCCTTTCTTTTCCAGCAGAGCAGTAGTAGTTGTTAATTCAATTTGCAATGTGATTAAAACTATATTGTGTTACGTGACTAAGAAACAGAAGTGGCTTAGGTTCAGGGAGGAGGGTTGACAGTAGAAACAAAATTACATGTCTGTTAGTGATGAAGATGATCACCATGAATTGGAAGTGAAGGTGATTTTGGGGAAGAGAGGGCATTTTTGGCTATGTTGAGCTTGTACTTTAAACAGCTCCAGAGAAAAGATTTAAAGGATATGCTAGTGCTAGGATTTTAATCCACAGGATGCTGCATTTTTAGAGAAAATAGGAATTTAACTATTTTTGTATGTGAGAGAAGGTGGAAAGCAAGGAATAGGCATTTTTAAGCAGTAGGTCCTAAAGAACAGGTTTCAGCTGTTGAGGGGATGAGATTCCTTTGGAGCCTTAATGACCTAGAAAATCTCAAATTCAGATGTTACTGACTATGTACCCAAGGCAACTAACAACTTAAAGCAGATTTATTGTTGACCCATGCAACTTGCAGCTTTAAAAAAAAAACGTTTCAGTTGTTTGACTCAGCTGACAGCAGGAGCACAATTTGTTTCACTGGGCAGTAACAGGGGTCTTGGAGCTCCTGACTCCTTGTCCCTGTTCTGAGTTCCTGGTGATTAGTGTGCAAGAAGCCCTGGAGGTACATCAATGCATCTCCTCTTAACCAGCTGTCAGTGGAAGACAAATTACTGGGGGCCAATAGAAGGAAAGATGCAGCCCTGTGACAGTGAACTTTGAGCCTTTAAGTATTAGCAACTCTACCTGAGACAGGCACTTGGCTGTAGTGCTCTGGGTACATTTCTGTCTAGAGGTAACAAGAACCTGCTCTTTCATATGGGTGCATGAGACTGAAGCCACAGCAGAGGGGAACTGCCTTGGAGCTGGGGAGAGAAATCCCACTGCCCATAATTCCAGCAGATGGATGCATTGAGCACAGGCAAGGCTGGAACTGCACCGAGAGTTGATCACTGCTTAAATGCCAGTTTGTGCTGTTGTGGTTTTTTTTTTTCCAACTAATGCTTTAAGTGTGATAGTAATTTTTTTTGATAATAGTATTTGGCTTGCAGATGGCAAAATCTTGCCAATCTGTCTGGTTCCAAACCAAGATGTTTCCTGGATAGTTGGGTTACATTTTATCTTTAATAGTGATTTCTGTTTTTCTTTTCACCTTACCTATGAGTTCACATGTAGGCAGACTTAGTTATGGAAGTAACTTCATGCAGTCTCTTGTTTCCCTTCACTAGACTTGTTCTTTGAGCAGAGAAGCTGAAGAATGGCTAAATAACTCACTATCATGACACAGTAAGATCAATTTATTACTAAGCACGTTATGCTTTGTTACTTCACTTCGGCTTCCCATAAGTGTGTCTCATTGTCTCACTGGTAAAGGTCTACTTGAGAGTCTCCAAAAAGCTTTTTTTCTTAATACTTCAGTATTATCAGTAAGTGTTGCTTCTGAAGTAAGGCACCTTCTCTGCAGAATAAATGTATTTAATATCGTAGAAAAATGGTAGGGCTTTTACTTTCTCCTGCCACATAAGAATTCTTTCTAAAATCTTTCAAGCCCTCATGCTTGGAAACTCTTGGTCTTTCTTGTTCTTTTATTAGGGGATATTTTAATTTGTCTTGCCTTGCTTTTCATGATGAGGAAGTATTTTTTAATCAACAGTGTGTGGGAGCCATGGGCACTGGTTGGTCTCTAGGTGGTACTGGATTAATGCCTGCTGTCCTGCTGCAGGTTCTGAGCCTAGGGACATGGGCAGTCACTTTTCGGTTTTTCAAGAGTGTGGAAGTGAAGCCCCAGTTCCACAAAACTCTGTAACTTATTAGGAGTAACTTTAGTGATGCTTGTCTTAAATGAGATGTGAATGAGGCTTTGGTCACAGTAGGAGGAAGGAGCTTGAGCCCTAAATAATCTAATCTTAGTCTATGTTATAGAACTGAATTTGTTGTAAAATGTTTTAAGTTCTGCTGTGTGTGGTTAGTCTTCTGAATACATTATCCTGACCTCCTGCTTTCTTACTGTCATGCATACTTTGGCACATTCCTCTGTGCAAGTCATTGTGTTAATTTCTGAAATGCTGCTCCACCCAGTGTTTGTGGCTTGGGTAAATTGCATATACTGCTTTCTATGTGGGTTCTAACTTTATGGAAGTGTGGTACTGGGTTTAAAAGGCATAGCAGGGCTGATTGCTGTGAAAAGTCTCAAGCAAGTTCTCTTTCTTCATGACAGTCTCTGCAGGACTGGTCTACTTGAACCTGAGTCGTGACTTTGAGAATTTCCTAAGGGTTGAGATGGCAATGTTGAAACCTGGACAGTGAACAAAGCTATGTACTGTGTGGGAGGAGCTGAGCAGGCTGTTAGCAAGTGAGGAGGTGCAGCCAAGTACAGTTGCCAGCAGTGCATGGGGAGCCTTGGTGGTCGTTGGTCACCACTCTCAGGCTTGCCTCTGGAATTATTCCTCAGCTAAACTGCACTGGACTTGGAAATACCAGAGAACAGAAGAATATTTGGTGAAAGGAATTTGCCTCTATCAACTACTCTCCAACTTTTAGCCTCATGGTTTAGCTAATTTTTTTCTGAATTAAATATCAGCACTGAAGGCAAGTGTATCTTTAATACCCTTTTTATTAAATAGGAAAAAAACCACTTTTACTTCAAATCCACATGTGGTGGATAAAACCTTCATAGGTATGATAGTCTGCCTAGGTAGTTTTCTTTTTCTGTTTCATGCATGCTGCAAAAAGTGTTTATACTCATGTAGGGAATTATTTATGACCTTTTCATGGAATAGGGGAAGAATGCTACTGGAAAAGGTAGTAATGTTGCAACGTCAGGGCAAATTACTGACAAAATTGCAGGGCAAGTCTAAAAAGATTCTGCCTTCCTCTACTACACCAAGCTTTCCTTCCTCTTTCTTTTTTTCTCTAGCTTTCACAGAGCTTGATTTTAATAAGATTTTGGCTTTTCCTTGGGTACCTGTAAGGGGAAAAGGATAATTTTTTTACTTTGTATCACTAGACATAGTTGTATTACTGCATCAGTATCAGTTTGTAGAATGTGTTAATTATTCTAAATTTCTAAAATCTCTATTAAAAAGATTATTATAGTGAAAACTCCTCATTTGAGTAGTCTAGATTGAACTCAAATCTATTTCATTGAATTCATGCCTTTACAATTTAGAGAAGTCTTTTTTGTTAAGAGTATGTTTTTTTTAGCTGTAAATATTTTTCCATTGGAGAAATGTTTTAAAACTAAAATAAGACTTTGTCAAAAGTGTTCACAAGTTGTCAGAACTCCACATGTCTTCTATTTGACTTTGTTTTGTACACTGAGATTTTATGTTTTGCTCCAGACAAAATCCTGGAAGAATGTCTTAAGCACAGGATTAGGATTGATCTTTCAGCCAGCATTTACTGCTTAGTATTGAAGAAGCCTTGATTCAATATCTGATGTGAGAAATGCATATTTAGAAAAATATATAAATTAAATACATTTTCCATCTCCAAAAAATTGACTGAGAATGGATTCTTCCCCTTGTGCTCTCCCCACACCCTCCTGCCCTGAGATACATGAACTAAATATTTCAGTCATGTAGGGATTTTTGTCTTCCTACTGATATAGGTGTTACATAAAACAGAGAAACCTCAAAACTTGTTTTCTGTTTCAGTGGCATACTTAATCGTGACTTAAACTTTTTTCATGGAAAAAGCTCATATATTCATGTACAGATACACTGTGTCATGCACCTGATGCCTTTAAGCTAAAGTGCAGATACTTTCCTGTTTATGCAGGCTTTTCTGTCATGTCTGACTTATGGAGCTGGACTTGGCTGTAGTTCTATTTGTGAGTATCTGAAACTGTGGAAACTTTTAAGCTGTGCATGAATGCATTTTCTAAGTATGTTAATTATTAGCATTTTTAAAGCATTCAAAACTAATATCAACAGAATAGAAGGCTGCCTGGTACATTAGTCTAAGATTACAAACTCTGATTTCATCAGTAGATGGATTTATTCTGTCTGAATTTATTTTCAGGAAAGAGAGAAGAAAAAGGATTTATCGAATTTTTTTGTTTTGTGTGGGGGAAGGAGTGAGGAAATGGAGGAGGAAGCTGAAATTAGATTTTTTTCTTTTCCTCTGTTTTAGTGGTGAGACAGTCATATTTTGGTAAAAGGCTCAGAGCCTGCCTCTCCTGTGTTGCTGTTGAGTTAAAACAGAAGGTGCTTAGAATACCTAGCAGCTTCCTTGACTGAAGAGAGCCTCAGAGAGGGGAAATGTAACATTATCCATATTGAAATTATTAATTTTATCTACTCAAAGTGTTCAGTTTCAGTTCTAAATGAAGAAAAGGGCATAGGAAGGAGAAAAAGGTATTTTAATCTGTTCCTGTTTACAGTTTGGCTACATAGCAGTGTCAAGGGACCTGAGAGGGCATGGAGAGGAGTAAGGGAAAGGCCTTCAGGATGATGTTGTTTCCTGAAACCCCTGGAAATATAGCCACTTCTTAGTAATGTGACCATAAGGTAGCAGAGAAGACCCAGTTGTGAAACAAGCTGGTGGGCTGGCAGGTAGGGCCCTGCAGCTGGAGGCAGATGCAGATCTGTGGTGTGCAGGTGTCTGGAGGAGCCTCCCCTCCTGGTAGTCTGTGGGACCCAGCCTGTTGTTAGAGGACACGAAATAGAAGTGTGGACTCAATTACAGCAGTGAGGTTTTGATTTCAGATGAGGTAAGAAGTTTTTATTTTGGGGTTTGCAACCCTTTTTTATAAGGTGTTGTGATACAGGTCAACATGATTGGCCAAAGGAACTGCCTCTCTGGTCCCATTGGTGGAACAAAAGAAAAACACATTCAGAACAGCTGTGTGAGGACCAAAATCTACTTTAAAAAAACAGTTTTTGAAAGAGAAGTTTCTCAGCAGATTTTCCCTTGGGAACAGATCAGCTCCTGTCAGGCTAAAACTCTCTCAGGTTCAGAAAATCATGTCCACATCAGCCATTCTGGTAGGAGAGAGCCATGGAAACAGCGGGATAGCAGGGTCACAGCCCTGACTGACACTGGAGATAACAGCCCCATTAACTGGGTGAGGTAGGTCTGTAATGAGAGGATACAGTTCCTTCTCTGTGTAAGGGGAGTCCTGCTGCAGCTTTCTCTTGATTTTCATTAGAGAGAAAAGAAAATGCATATTCTGAATAGATTTGGACCAAGAGATTTGCTCTGTTTTGCAGTTAAAACAGATTTGGAGAGGCGATATGGAGCTGTGTTTATTAAAACAAAACAAAACCAACCAACAAAAAACAAAACAAACAAACAAACAAAAAACCCCAAAACAACCCCCAAAAAACCCAACTAGAACCAAACAGAAAAAATGGTGGTTTTCTCCCTCCTTGCATTTCCTCCTCATTACTCTGCCACTCCTTTAGTTTTAGCTGCTTTTTCTCTTCTGAGGCATCTGGACAAGGATTTTCAGCTGAAGGAAGTATGAGGCACAGGATTGGATAAATGGAGACAGGCCTGAGAATACATGATGCTTATCCAGTTTTTCCTACTCCCTATGCTTAAGTGAATCATGTTTTTCATATAGTATATAATGGTTTCTATTGATGGCTATCCTTGCCTCATCTTTGTTTTGTCTGGTACATCTTGTACCTTGTCATATATTGGGACGTTAACTGTACTTCTTTGTATAAGGAGATGGAGTAAATAGTGTTATTTGAGGATTAATCACATTCAAGCTACTATTGATTTAATTTATGGCATGTGATTCACTTTGTAAGAAAAGGAGACTTCTAGTATGGAGTAAGGTAAGAACTCAAGTTCTTATTTTCAAGTCAATTGTCCTTTTTTTTTTTTAGTCTACTAAAAAAGGTTTCAGAAGCTGTTTTGTCAGAAAAAAGGTTTGATGGGGAAAATGGGACCAGCAGAGAAACACCAAATGGGAAGGCAGTTCCACTTTTGCAAGAGGGTGGCTGTGCACACTGCTGATGTAATGAGCAATGGATGAAGGTGGTTAGGGAGAGATTATTTGACTTTATTCTGGTAGCTGCCAGCAGGAAGAGTTTGGATCAGCAGATTTCTAGTCTTGAAGCACAGTTTACTGGAATCTTTTTTATATTTAAAATTTAAGCTGGCTCATTTAAGTGTTTTATTCATTGAATAAAATATTTGGGGCATTAACAATAAAAAGCCTTTTGTGTGGAGATCATTTAGGGCAGTTCTTCTGTGAGTCAGGCTAGTTTGTATATAAAAATATGGGAGTGTTTAAAGAAGAAAAAGCAATTGCCTTACCTCTTAAAGAAAAATAAGAAATGAAGATGTAGAGGCCATGGCAGTCAGTTGACAAAAACTAGTTAGGTGAGGGCCTGAACAGGAAAGTTCAACTTAGCTGCCTAATGACGATTGACTCCCTTTTCAGATTCCCGTAGCATACCACAATCTCAAACAGGGAAGCCACAAAGCTCATGAGTTGTCCTTTGTGCAAGATAAATTTGGGACTTGAAAGACTAACAGGAACTTGATTTAAGGAATCCTTAAAACATAAATACCACTTTTGTGTGCTAAGACATGAGTAGGACCAAAACTGAGAGGTGAAAAATTATACGAGGTGTGATCCCAGAAAAAGGGGGCTGAAACAAAGCCATTCCACTTTAAGCATCCTAAGGGCTTTGATGAGAAGAGTATAGTGTTGCTTGGCTTGCTGCTGATTTGGCAGCCTCTGTCTCTTCACTGCATTTTTCATGTGCGCCCTTCGTTTGTTTCTTTTTTTTCCTCTTTTGTATCTTACTCATCAGAATGTGAGGTAAAAGGCTGCTGCTGCAACACTCTTGCTCCAAGCAGCTTATGCTAACCAGCTTTCACAGAGAACATAATCCTTACACAAACACCTTAACTCATGAAGGAAGGAGGTCCAGTGCGACGTAGGTTTTCTTCATGTGCTGGGATTTCATCTGTGTTTTCTCCAAGAGCTGGTGGCCGAAAGCTCATCCGGAATGCTTCATTTGGCGGATATAACGAGCTCTCTCCTGCTTTACCAGGTTTGTTTTGGTCTTGCATTTCTTAAAATGTACAGAAGCGAATATCATTTCCACTTCAGATTTTCACACTTGAATGAAAGTAATGTACTGAGATGTCGATAGAAATCAGAAAGAGAGTTGCTTGTATGGATTTAGATAACAGTTCTTTGTAGTGGCAAGATTTGCAGACAGGGAAACGTGTGAGTTATCTTTTACACTGCCACAAAGCTCACTTTAAAATGTATTGGTGTATGTGAGGCTGACTGGAATGTTTGTTTTGGTTTTTTGGGCTTTTGGGACTGAGGCTCTGTGATGTGGTTTATAAATGCCTTCCCCTCTTGTACTTTCCACTGTCCTCCCCCACCACACACACAGACATAATAGATCTGCTTTAAAATTGTAAGGTACAGGAGAAGGTTTTAATTTAGCTGTAACTACTGGAAAATCTGCAGGCTGGTCATCAATGGTTTGACATAAAATGACAAGATAGAAAATCTATGGGTTAAGCCCATAGCCTTGCTAAACTCCTGTAGTGCAAGATTTTGAAGACTTACAACCCCTGAAAGGGCTTTAATCTCCTTTTGCTCAGATTTGTTGTTTCCTGAAAATCAGTACTGGAATATTGAAATGAATTTGTAGATCACTGCACGTCATTGTTCATAATGTGCACTTCTGACATAGCTACCTGAATTTCAGTTTATTTCAGAAAACCCTCAGTGCTTGAAAGTGTGTTACAAGGTCACCCACTCCTGAAGAGGGACATTGTACAAATGTGCATTCTTTCCAGAATTGCTCTGGTTGTGTGATTTGTCTTGTGCATGCGCAGAGATGCACTTTATTGTGTAGTCCCATGGGGCCAGGATGTTGGGGAGGGGAAGGAAAGGGGGAAATAAAATAGTTTTAACTTTCTATTGCATGCCTCCTGCAGCATGGCTCACTGAATTTGTAAGCCCTGGTTCGGGAGCCCTGGAGCAGAGTTGGATGCAGAGTGTGGGGGAGGTTGCAGACACCATGTTTTATTAAACTTGTTTTATCCTGGAATGTTTCCTTTCACTCTATTTCAGGAAATAATTAGCCTTCTACCAGGAATCTAACACTGACTTTTATTCAAGCTTCTTATGAAATAAAAGATCTCAAAGCTTAAAAGCATGGGGTTGGCAACTAGACAGGTGCTTCCTACCTTTAAAATAAATACGTGTAGTCTTGTAATTAGTGGAAAAAAGGGTCTCATTGTGTGTTTGCTTCCTTTCTGTATAGAATTTGTAGTTAAAGCTGATCACTGTTCATAAGCAGACAATGAAGGACTACTTCAAATGCAGAACAGATGGAAAGTGGTTTTTAATGAAAAAAATTAAAGTGTGTACATGGAATTTAAAAATGTTATCTCTTTTGGAATCTTCCATATATCTCTGAAGAATTTCAACATTTCTTAACATGCTTAATGAATATTCTTTATATACTCCTTCAGATTGGTTTAAGCAAAGAGTAATTGTCTGTTTTAAATATACTCATGTATAGTTACATTGATGACGGTCTTTGGCTATTTTTTTTTATTTCATATGGTGCTTACAAAAGAAAATACTACTGTTGGAAAATACATTACAAGATTTTGCATGCTTTTCTGATGACTTCACTTTCAAAGTCCATGGACGAATCTGTATTAGTTAATATGGGGTTGTGTTCTTAAATCTGGTTGTCACTAAGCTTTTGGAAGTCAGTCAGTTAAAAAGACTATGGTTCCCTGTCTTCAATACTTTAAAAAGATTTTTCCGTTTTTTTCTAATATGTTTATTATATAGCACTAGTATTGATAATTCCCACTAAGCTCATAGTTCTTCCAGAAGCATTTTCCAGCTCAATTAGTTGTTCCTCAAAACTGTATATGCACACCAGTAATCAAATCAGGCTGTTGCTTTCTTTTCACTTGGAAGTCAGTAACATTGTTGCTTGGATTGCTATTTTGATCTTTTCATGGATTGCATTGCTTTCTTACTGTTTTTCCTGTGTGTTTGAAAAAGAGTCTCCAGTGGATAGTAATTATTTCTTTTATGGTTAAAATAGATCTGACATTAAAAAGTAACATGCTTATTTTCTGATGTATTTTTCTCATGTATCATAATTGCAGATGGCATTTATTGAGAGGCACAAAACCAGTATTTGAGATGTAAGGATTGTGTGGTTGGTTTTGGTTTTTCCCTTTCTTCAAAACTGGCTGAAGGGATAGATTGTGGGTGTATTATGCTTAAAAATTGAAATCTATTACCTAGATGGTTTTTTTGAAACTGGACCCTGCCACAGCCTTTATCTTAAATAGTATTTAATTTTACAGTGTATATAGCCTCGGTTTTTTGTCAGCAACAGTGTTTTGAAGGTTTTTTTTTGCTATTGGCTACAAAGTCTATCTCAATCTCTAAAGCAGCACTGTTTGATTTTGTTTCATTGACCTCTTGTAGGCGAGGGTTCTGGTTCCTCTGCCAGGTTCTTAAGTCTCTCTGAAAGCTCCTAATGAGTTTTAATGTAGATTCTCATGCGCAAGTTTTGGAAGAACATGCTGAGTGCTCACAGTAGGAGTACACTAATGGACAGTTTCCCTTGGCTTCTGAGGTCATACCATGAACTGTGGCTGACTTTACTGGCATTGGGATCAGCTTTCAGAGCCCATGGCACCTGTGCTGTTATGATAACGGAGATCACACTGCAAGAAAGTCTGTTAAGATGTGGTGTTGCTTTGAATGCAATAGCTGATACTTAAAACTGCTTTAGAGAGTACAGTAGTCCTAACTCTAAATATTGCTTTCAGGATTTTAGATAGGAAATGATACAGAAATACAAAGGGTTCAATAGGGAGGAAATTGCAGAAAGGGACTGTCTTCAACACCTGAATTTCTACATTGTGAAAGGTGGGCTCAGGTAATTTCAATAAAGAGCTGTTGATTGAGTTACAAGGTGGGAAAGAACAAGTAAACTAAAATATTAAGCCCAACACCATTGCTGATAAGCATTGAAAAACTCGAAACACTTTCTTTTTATTACACCCTGCTTCTAGCCTCTTGTGCTCTGGCAGTGTCTGCTCCAGACAGCTCTCTGTATTGTGAGCTTTTCCCTCTACACAGAGGGAACTTAGCAGTAGGATGGTGGAGGATGCAAAGCTGGATGACTGAGTTTCCTCATAGACCAGGATGGAGCAGTGCAAGGTGTTCCAGGAGGTGCAACACCCTGACTTGGCTTTGCTAATGAACCCCTGAGAGTTCTTTTCTGTGCTGTGGGTGAGGAGGGGAGCAGTCCATGCGGTGGGTGAGTTCATGAATCAGCTGGCACACACCTCTCTAGCTCGAGACACTGAAAGCAAGGAGGTGAAATTCTTGGAAATGCAACTGAACTTCAGTCTTTGTGCTCAGTTCTCTGGGACATAATAGTTTTTTCTGATTTCATTTCTTCTTGGTGATACTGATGCAAAGCTTGTTTTTGAAAAGAAAAAAAAAAATTCCCCCTCACTAAGGCTTCTGAATGTGCCATTAAATAACAGAAATGGGAAAGTCATTAGAAAATGCCTACAATGCATTTTCAAGGAGATTTGATTCCTTTTGAGGAATTTCTTTTGGGCACTGGATGGGGAGAAAGACTCTGCTATAATTCTGGTGTGTGCCTAAGTCGAATCCAGTAACTTCTCAGTGAACTAAGGCAAGTGTAGCCTCTGAGGCTTTAAACAACCTTTGTTTTGTTTCATGCCTGATAAGTAGTGCTGTAGAAAATGTGCTTTTGCATTTGATATTATATAGGAAATGCAGCTTCTAGTGTCTGGATTTTTTTGTAGATTCCCTAGTACTACAAATCTTCTGCCTGTCAAGTACTTCTTCCCTGTTGTCAAATGGTCTTCTGTGTTATAGGTTTTCATTAGCTGAAAAAAATCTATTGCAGGTGTGTTGGAAGAATTTAAAAATTAAGGATTTAATGAACTATGCCCAGGCAAGGCTTCTATGAAGATGTGCAAAAGCTGTTTGAAAGACACGTAGGGTGTCCTTTCTGTGAATGTAAAATGAGATACTGTACTGCAGTATATAGTTTTTTAAAATCTGGTCTTAAAAAGGAATCTGGCCTTAAAAAGGAATAACTGCACACGGTAACTGCACTATTTCTCCCTATAAAGGGAGAAAATTACCCAAAAGACTGATTACCAGACCAAAATCAAAAGGAATTTTAAGATTTGTCATGTAACTTGGAAATCAACCTAATGCTCCTTTAACTCCATGAATCTTCCCAGGATGTGTAATTTTGACAAATGAATTAGTTCTGTCTTAGAGTTTCTAGGTATTATAAGCTGTGTGAGGCTGAAGATAATAACAAAAAAAAAAAATAGAATTCTTACTATGAACAAACTACACAACACTGCTACAGAAAGCTAAAAATTCATTCAAAGCTCATAGTTTCCCCTCACATACACACATTCCCCCTGAAGAATGTGAAATCAAGGAGTTTCTTGGATAAGTCTTTTCATTTCAGGGATCAGAATACTGATTCCTGTTCTGATTCCTGTTTCAAAGTCAGGACCATGCCCAGAGGGGACACTCCAAAGCACTGGTGGTGTCCGTGGGTGCAGCAAGCCTGCTGCTGCTGTGTCTGGTGCAGTGTCCAAGGATGCTGTCCTGCTGGTGCCATGTCCATGGGTGCAGGGTGTCCCTGCTGGTGCAGTGCCCTCTCATGGGCTCTTGGACACCCCTGTGCCAGGCTTCTCAGCTGCCCAGGCTGTTCTGAAATCCATGCATGACTTCATGGTCTCATCTGCCTCCTCTCCAGAGGGTGTGTAAATGATGGCATATTGACTTACTTGGCTAAATGCATTGTGCAATCTGGTTTTTTCCTTTTTATAAAAGCTTTATGGTGCCACCACCCTCTTCAAATGGATCAACGAGTGAGATGATGTGTCCTGTAAGCACAGTAGGTGATTTTTCTGAGAGTGGGTGCTGGGTTCTCAGTATATGTTCTCTGGCACATAGCAGCTGTGTGGCAGCACTCATACCAGTTGTGTCCCTGTTTATCACTGTCACACAGACATTGACTTACTTTTCTTTTTGGATAGAGTGTGGGGTTTGTCACAGAAGAGAAACATGGGATTTTGACAACTGTTTTAATATTAAGCCTTGTAGTTATGCTTCTTCAATGTCAAGTTGAAAGCATAAATTCAAGGCTAATGTAAGGAACTTTTTATTGCAAAAAAATCCTGACTGGTGATTTTAATCAGATTTGCTTTCATGTAGGTGATATTTAACAATTATCTAGCTACAGAAATGAATGAACAAAAAAAGGCTTTATTTAGTACTCTTCTCTGTGCCTGCATGTATGTAGGTAGGGGAGAATGAGAAAATAAAAGGACAAAAGTTGGCATGTTATATTTACAAGTCATTGGGTTATTGGATCAGGTGCAGCATTATCCAAATACAGTGGACTCTTCTTGTTTCTTAGTGACAAGTATTAAATTAGTATATAGTGTAGTAGCTGGTATGTTTTCAACTAATGAGACAGATTGGTATTTATGTGTTATTTGAAAATCTGATTTACTTGTACTTTTGTATGCTAGACACATTTGCAAATTTATTTCAAAAGCTAGTTCATATAAATTTTGCTAATGAATTGAAATAATTTGCAGCAATTTGTGTTTTCTTTAAGGTTTTGACAAAGGGAAGGATGATGTGTCGCAAAGTAAAGATGATGCGGCATATCCTATGTCAAAAAGCAAGGTAAGGAAAACCACCTCCTAAACTGTCTTAAAAATGTTTGTGTGTAAAGGAGTTACACATTTTTAATTAAAGGCAAATGTATTTAACTTCTGTTGTAGATAATCTTCAGATTCAGCAATAGATAAAGGTTAAAGGGAATCTCTTAATAAAGTTCTCGGGATGACATCACATCCAGATCTGTGGTTTGAAGTAGTGAAAATTGAATATGAAGTCTTCTTGCTGTCGTCTTGGAGTGGGAAGTTGCCTTGCCATAGAGTTTAAAGGCTCTAACTTACCTAGCTAGTGGTTGTCTATTTTCTGCTAGGATGTCCACTGTCTTTTTAGAGAGGCAAATATGTAACAGACACTTAAACAGGTTGTTGGGGTGCAGCAGGTGTGGGTTGCTCTGGAAGGTGACAACCTGATCTCAAGCACAGCTAGCTCCCTGGGGAAAGGAGGAAATTTTTGCTTTTGTGCAGAGTCCACAGCACTGTCCTTGGCACAGGCAGCCACACCCCTTGGAGACAGGATGTGCGCTCGAAGCCTTAACATGAATTTTCCTATATTTGATATATCAGAGCCATAAAGAGAAGTGTTACAAAGATACTGAAATAAAACAAAGAGACTTAAAGATTTTAATAGCCTTTCCAGGCTTAAATAGTGTCATTGAAATTGCAATGGGATAAGCAGTTTAGCTTCTGCAGCTGATGCTTCAGTTTTGTGATGTGTAGCTAAGCATTTCAAACTGTTGGTGTCTTACACGTGTCTTGGAATCACAAAACTTTGTATCTTTTTGCTTTATTGCATCCTAGAGCCTCACTTGTCAGGGATATCAAGGAGCTGTACTTTACTATCTAGCTTTCTTGTGATCAAAATATTTATATTGGTCTAGAAACCTCAAAATCAGTTTGACTTAGAAATCAAGTTAATGTGAGCTCTTTTGACTTGGATTTATTCCAGACTCTAAAGAATCATTTATCTTGGAATATCCAATTCCCTTTTCCTCTCCCCTATATTTATTTTTCTTAGTTATTGTGTTAACAGGATCTTAAATATTTGAGTTCTTTGCTATTACATTTTTCATGTCTTTCTGTCTAAGACCAATATTCCTTCTTCTGCTAATCCATGTTTTTCTTCACCCTTTTTTTAAAAGTTTTTTTTAAAAGTTTTTTTTAATCGCTGCATTGATTTTACTAGTGGGAGTAAAATAGCAGCCCTTCTTCCTAAGAGAGAATGGAAAAGCAGTGATGGGACTTGCCTGGAATCTAGTACTGAACGTACCTTGCTGGGAGTTACAGCTGGTTCTCTTAAAGTGTTTTCTTCTAAATTTTTTATCCCATAAGCTTTGTATAGATATAACAGTGAGAAGGTTACTGGCTTAAAAATACAGATCGCTGACCTCTCATAATATTGAGCAGCTAAATGTAGACCTTTATTCAGTGTCATATTAATGAGCTTTAAAACTGGGACCATGAGAAAATGAGTTTTTGTAGCATGGGAAGCTTACTGGTTTGGGGCTTTTCTATGCATGACCTTTTGATTGCCTTAGCTTTCTGTTAGTGAGCAGCTAGAATATTTATGAATGTTTTGCTGAAGTTGTTCCATTATAGCTTGCATAATGAGTTCATTACCTCTTCTTATGTGACAGTGATAATCATTTTTCCCCTCTACTGTTACTACACTTAAAAGTACTGTGTTTCCTTTAAATTCTAGAGAGAAGAATTTAATTTCAAGTTGTACACTCATCTTAAAGCTAAATTTTGAGTGTCAAGAACATACCTTTATTACAAGATGTTTCCTTCATTTTTCCAAGACAGATACAGAAGTTAAAGAACATTTACTTATCATTAAAGTAATTTTGAGATAAATTACTTTTTGCCAGTTATTGCACATATTTTTTTTTACAGCAAAGTAGACTTCAGTGAAGTCTTAGTTGTGTGTTAAAGATGTAAAATAGAATTCAGGTTAAATTGTTCTGTACGGCTTGTGACTCTTCAAGCCTTGTTTCTTTTGTTTGAGCAGCCTGTGAGTTAAAAGAATGCTCAAGTGCACTGTTTTTATTATTGCTGTTTTACTCAAAGCTTGCATATTTTTTGACTGTCATTTTATGGTATTTCAGAATACAAATTCAGTGAACAGACTTTCCACTGTAGTTTGAGATTTAAAATGTAGAACCTCTGGTGGGTCTGTTTTGATAAAATGTCCCTGAATTGGAATTGAATAAACAGTTTAGAATGGTGCATTGTTTTGGTTTTCTTTTTTTTTTGACAATGCAGAAATTTTGGGTCTATGAGGCTTATGTTTCAGTGCACAAAGAAATACAACCCTGTAATTTATGTGAAGTTTGTATATAGTGAATACCTACTCAATGTTCTCTGACCTCCAATAGGAATGGTATGAAAACTTTATCATAGACTCCTCTTAGACTCCTTTCCCCCCAACTTTTTCTTTTCCTAGAGAGTGATGTTCCCAAAGTGAATATTTGATGGCTTGAGTTCACTTTCAACTAGTAGGCAACAAACACTTAGGGGTAAACTTTGAACCTTACAAGACATGGGGGACAGGAGGGGGGAGAAATCATGTGGTGCTGAGGCAGCTCCTTGTCCTGCCTGAACAAGACTTGGGTGTCACGAACAAACCTGGGTCTTGTTCCTGCCTGACGCTGCCATGAGCTTTTTGAAGGTGACTTGCAAAGTAATCAGAGCATGGAATTAGGGTGCAAGGAGCAGAACAAGTGCCATTAGTGGGCAGTTGTGTTCTGATGATTTATAGAGCACTGAATCCTAGACTGAAGAGGCTGTATTTTCCTTCATGAGTCACAGGGTAAGTGCCTCTGTAGCAGTCCATTTGGAGAAGCTGTCAAGTTGTGGATGAAGACAGTTGATTCTGTATGCTGATTCATATATCCTGGGAATGACTTCTGTGTTAAAACACCTGGATTCTCCTAAAACATTCTCTCTCTGCTAAAATAATGCCTAAATATTCAAGCACGCTCTGTCTAGTAACAGTCTACATAAACTAAATACTTGCTGTAATTAGCTGCTTCTGAAGGAAGTAACCTCAGACTTCTTTCCCATAAAACCCTTGCAAAAAGAGACTTCATGAATAGGGGATGAACAGCTCATGTTACAAGTTGTGGTTTGTTTGTTTGTGTTTTTTAAATGGGGGAAACAGTAGAGAAGTGAGAGGGAATGGGAACTTTACAAACACAATTGCACTTAAAACACAGTAAAATATTCTTGTACTATCACTGTCATTTATTTACTATGTATGTTGTGAATTTCAGTCTGAATCCAAGCTTTTCAATGGCTCTGAGAAGGACATCTCTCAATCTTCAAGCAAACTTACAAAAAAAGAATCTCTCAAGGTGAATTAATTTCCTAGTAACTCCTCATGGGCTATAAATGCACTCACATAGTGTTGCTTTATTTTCTAATGAGAAGACAAAAATGCCAAATAATGATAAGACTTAGGGAATAATTAAGTATTGTGAGAAGTTATGCTGTTGAGTCTCTTCAATTTTTACTGTATTTTTGCTTGAATAATAGCTTCTGTAATGCACTCTTTAAGATGGCACAATATTTTAGAATAACTCAGAAGATCATAGATTATTTCAGATGTGCATGGACCTCAGGACATCTATGTGCAGTGAAATGACAAATGGAATTATCCAAATTGCAATTTGGATGCATTTCTACTACCTTCTTCCCTCTGTACTGTAGCGAGACCAAATTCCACTGTTTGGTAGATACCATTTCAGGAGAAATGTAAAATTATTTGGCTTTAAATGAGGGAGATACATTGCTGCAAACTTCCGAGAACATAACTGGTGGGTAAAGACTGCAGATCAGATAATGGTACCTGTATATAGGAACTTGGTTTGGCTGGCTTTTCCTCCCCTTTGATTCTAACGAGTTTCAAAGTCCTCAGTTTCAAGAGAAAATTGCAGAAGAATCTGAAATTGTCTATATCATAGCTGGTCTTGAAGTAGTTGTTCGCACTTTGAAGTCAAATACTGTTTTAAAGCTATTTTTCTATATATCTGTATTGCAAATTGAATTTAGCAGGTTTTTCCTCAGCTATTTTGGTGCTGATAACTGGCTCATGGCTTTGACATTGTAAACATTTTTGTTATTACTTACAGGTTCAAAAGAAAAACTATAGAGAAGAAAAGAAGAGAGCCACGAAAGAATTACTCAGCACAATCACGGACCCTTCAGTTATTGTTATGGCTGACTGGTTGAAGGTCAGAATCCAAGTGTGAAACCTGAGTTGAAGATGGAGCAGTTAGCTGCTTGCTGCTTTCTGGCCAGAATAGAAAAAGCTCAATCTTTTACTTGCTGTTAATGTTTTTCTACAGGCACAGCAGCCACTAACTGCATCCCAAGGTCTCTGTGCTCAAATCCCAAGGGACTAATAGAGGAACTTAGCTCACACTTACTGCAGTCACCCTAGTCACATTATTCTTGTGTGCATAGCCATCAACTCGTGATGAGTTGGCTATGCACTTCTCATTTTGTCCTTCTCATTTTATGCTTTGAAGTGGCTTTGTTACATACATAACAATTGCAAAAATTATTCAGTCAGATATTTGAATGCAGCCTTCTTTGTGTATTTCCTTTCCTCTCTTAACAGCTAGCTGGTACTGCTATCTTAAAGACAGCAATTCATAGTATCAACAGTAGTGCAGTTGAATTGTCATATTTTCTGTATCTGGATGTGTGCATACCCATTTGTAGAACTGACATCAAGACAAGCATACCTTTATATTCTAGAATAGACCTGGGTAAACTTATGGAAGACCTGATAAAATTTGCTTTGAAATAAAAGCTAGAATATTTCAATTTTAATTTTGTTAAGGGGTATGGTTTTGGTATTGACTTTACTGAGATACCACTGTAACTATTTATCTTCTAGATTCGTGGTACCTTGAAAAGCTGGACCAAACTTTGGTGTGTACTGAAACCAGGAGTGTTGCTTCTTTACAAAACTCCCAAGAATGACCAGTGGGTGGGAACAGTGCTGCTGAACGTTTGTGAACTCATCGAGAGGCCTTCTAAAAAAGATGGCTTTTGTTTCAAACTTTTTCATCCTCTGGAGCAGACAATATGGGCTACAAAGGTTAGTGGTAGCATACACCTTTCTTGAGGGATGACTAGCATTAATCAGCTGTGAGTAAAGGCAACCTTAATAGAAAGCTGAACTGTGTTTTTTGTTTCAACTTCAGTGGTTTGTGTTGATTTCTGAATATAAGCCCTCCACATCTAGTCCCATTCAGAAAAATTATTTGGTTTATACTGCTGTGTGCACTTAGAGCTTCAGAAGTACGGTGTGCAAAGTGTTGACATTAAAAAGGTTAATGCCATCACTGGCATATATTAAAGTAATGAGTGTTTAACATTATATTTTACATCAGTCAAATCTGAGTAATTAAGTTGAGATTTGCCAAAATAAAAGAGTTTTGTTATAAACATTCTTGGTGTCCAACTCTATATTCATGTAATAAAATGTCACCTTAGTTCAATTTGCTTGTAAGAGTCAAAAAATGGATTTCTTGCTTGTGCACTAATAGCTCATACTGAAACTGGTTTGCCAAGTCTGTTCCTTTTTGTTCTGATGTTAGGAAGATAAATCTTTTCATTTGATTCTGATGTCTGTTTGCTTTGTCATACATGGCATAATACTGTGAGCAGCTCTTAACTGTGTTGAAAAGCACAGGAGTGTTCTGCAGAGGAAAGGTTTCTTTCAATATCTTGTAAGGCTATTTAATGCTTACTCTTACTCATAGTTTATAATCTGACAAACTATTGTAATCCTTGTTTTTTGTTTACAAGTGGAGAGGGGATGTGGAAGCACAGCACAAGTGAATGTATTTTCCTTCAGAAATAACGTCTTGCTTTAGATGAAATTACTGTACAGTATTAGGACCCTCATTATAATTAATTATACCCTCTAAAATATGCATCTTACAATCTCACAATTAGTCGCTCTTCTAAATCTTAAATTGATATAGATGTACTGTCACATCTGGGTTGCTGAATATGCTGGGTTAAATTTATCATCCTTTTCTTAGGAAAGTCAGTCAGTATAATTCCTGATGGCTGTGGTCATTGTGGATTGTGATAATTTACCAAACTTAGATCAAATCACTTGTAGTTTATTTTGAATAATTTTATTTTATTATTGCTTAGGCAGACTTTTCAGTAGTTAGTGGTGATCTCACATTTGCAGAACACAAACTCCATATCCTTTCCCAAAGCTATAGCATTTGGTGTTAATGTGCTTTATTTATGATATATTTATATACATTGCAAAGTGGTGGCCTGTCTGCAGAGGATCACAAATCAGTCTTATACTTCTTTATTGCTTGGCAATGAGAAATGGATTTGTTTGTTTTTTTAAATAGATATTTAGAATTTAGAGGACATGCCCCACCAGATTTTTACTTTTTTAAGGTAGGTCAAATTTTGAACCTGAACAAGTTGATATTGTCCATTCTAAATGTGCTGACAGCTGGAGTGGCATTTGTTCATTTTGGTATGGCTATTTGCAGTTGAGAATTACTGGATTCCATTAGATAAAAGGCCTTTAAGTTGAAACCCTTCTCTGCCTTGTTTACCTAGTCAATCATAATGTCCTACTTACAAATTTATTATTGTGAGGCAAACTTGGATAAGTGTAATAGCAATTGACTGATGTAGAGTAGATTTACCAGAAAGAGCCTCAAGTCCAAGGCAAAGTGAGCTTTGTTTGCAGTTAGTGCAGAAAGACAGCATTGCAAAAAAACATGTATAGAGGTATAAGTACTGCAGGAGATGTTCTCACTCAAACACATTACCCATGGTGTGTACTTCTGGCAGACTGCACGTTCTCTTCTGTAGTAGTTTGTGGTTAGTCACTTCACTTGCTCCCTTCAGCCTGTGGCTGTGGTCTTTGATGTTCCTCCTGCACTCTGAGGTAGCTGGTGCACTGTACTTTGTTCCTCTTCCTTGCGTGCCTAGTCCTGATGCCATTTCAGTTTGCTGAATTTAATAATTAGAAAAGTTAATGCAAATAATTTTTCTGAGTAAATTTAGTCGGGGGTGACTGTGTATCAGTTTTCATTGTTGTCTTTGAAACAATGTTCATGTCATTTGTATTTCATTGGCATGAATATTCTGTAAGAGGGAAACTTCAACATCTTTTTTAATCTAATGGAATTTTTAACTTGATCATTGGCTTGGAGCAGTAGCATTCCACCAGAAACAGAGACCATCCAAATAAAGTCACCCAGCAAACAGAAATTAATCTGCCTCTTGTACAGATCACTAATTACTGGAAATTGATTTTTGAAACCATAATGGGTGATACCAAAGAAAAGTATCCAGTGCTGTTGGGACAGTAACCAATTGGAGGAAATCAGGACCATGAGCAGTTATATAAAATAAGTCAACATACTTAAATCTTTGCTAAAAATTACTCACTTGGTTTTAATAAATACATTGTTAAAAAGCAGAGGAAGTGTAACTTTCTTTCATTTAAAAAAAAAAGCAAAACCAGACACCAAAACCATACTTTCTCTAAATTGTGGTTGTTTGGTACAGAGTAAGTAGTGTACCCTGAAGTGCCCACAGTATAAACCCAAAGAGCAGATCTCATGAGCAGAAGTCTGCCCCAAGTCCTGTGACCTAAGACTTTCAAGGCCTTCTGGTGGCTGAGGCCTTTGCTCAGTGCTGGAAGCAGCCCAGCACCTCTCCCACCCCTGCCTGGTGGGGTGCCATGGTGCCCTCTCCTTCTCAGGTGACACTGGGTTTCTCCCATGCCACCCTTGGGGTGAGGAGTGGTCATGCATTGGGGTTGTCCCTTTTGGTTCTTGGTACCCACCAACTCCTAATCCCAGTGTTGCTGCTTCACCAAAGACTGTAGATACACCTTTCCACTCTCAGGAAGACTGAGGTTTGGAATTGCTGTTACTCTATACTGACTCCTCATCAGTCTCAGAATGTCATTTACACCAGCACTAGCTTGTCTCTATTGGTATTTAAGTGCCACCAAAACTACTCCTTTACCTGCTTCTCACCCTCAGAAATGTTCTGGCTGTTTCATTTGCTTGCTTCTAAAATTATCTGCCTTTATCTGCTTTTGCTCAAAACTTCTGCTGGCTTTCCAATTCCCTCTTCTAAGCCTTATATTGGCTTTCCATTAGGCTTCTCTGGAGGAAATCAGTAAAGATCAAAGTGTGTTAACTCATCTGTTAGGCAGGCTTAACCCAGCTTTCAGTGATAGCTTCAAGTATGTTTAATACAGCCCTCTTTGCCTATCAAATGTCTTAAAGTCACCATAGATAAACTTTTTTTGGAAGGGACTTTAAAATGGTTATTTAACATATTATTCCAAAATTACAGTTGACAGAAATGGAAAAGTCTTTTGAAATTTGTTTTTTTAATGAGAAGAACTTCATATTGAAAATAAAACTTTGGCCAAGACTGATTTATACAGCAAAAAACAGCCCCCCCACCAAAAAAAAATTGAAAAACTGCACCCAAGCCAAAATGAAAAAAACCCAACCAAACAAAAGTTTTTTTGAATCCCAAAGACCATTCTTTTGAAAAGTGGGCTTGAATTGGGTCCTATACTTAGAATTACATTTTTGAAGAAGAAATACAGTGAAAGAGGGCTGTCCATCTTTCCATTCATGTCTTCATTAGATGTTGCTGAGTGACAGTAAATAGCCTTGCAGTGTGTCAGCTTCATACTATGTCAAATGATAAACTGTAAAATTGAATTAAAATATTTGATGCTGTTTCTTCTTTTGTGTATTTCAAGGGCCCTAAAGGTGAAGCAGTTGGTGCTATAACTCTGCCATTGCCCAGCAGTTACTTGATCATCCGAGCTGCTTCAGAATCAGATGGTAAATAGATACTGCATTGATGTTCAGCAGTGACAAGTTAGTTATGAGAAAGAGGGTTTCAATTGTCTTATGTCTGTTACAGCACTTTGATTGCAGTTTAATTGTTGTGAAGGTTCTCCTTTAATTTAGAGCATTCAGTTATGTTAGTACTAGTACTTTTTCATGGTTATTAAAAGAGAATATTGATGAGAAGGAAAAATTATTGAACTCCTTGCAGTTGCCTTTTGTTGACTGGGTAGAGGAGGGGGAAAGGGTTATCTGTGATTTAGCTATATTAATGTATGTCTAAATATCAACTGCCTTTGTAAAGTGCTAATATGGATGTATTCTTATTAGAGCATTTCTGTGTTAAGTGCTGCAGTTGCACAGAGTTCTAGTAGTAAAAATTCCTTCAAAATGAAGTTTTGTTAACATCCTTCACTGAGAAGATGATGATCAGTGCAACTACCTTATAAAGTTGCAACGTGGAAAAAATTTAAGACTGTGATGTAGCTCTTTCTAGCAGGTGCTTTTCATCTACTGGTTAATTAAGCCTACCCCTGCATACTTTAAAAATAAGTCACTCTCTTCTGTATTGAGAAATTGATTAGATACATGGAAAAGAAGTAGTAAAAAGGGAAAGAATACACAAATTTGTTCAGTTACTTATTGCCAAAGAAAATTAGAATATCTGCTTTTTATCTTTTGAAATGTTATTTATACACTATCATTATAGCACTTTTTCCACACTGTTATCATATTAATTGGGCAAATTTTGCCAAATGATGCAGTTACTTAGTCTTCAGAACTAGAGCAGGGCTGCAGGCAACTTTGAGGGCATTCCACAGTCATGGGCTGGGTGGAACCAGACTTGCATTAAGGAAGAAATGCTGGAATATGCTCTAACAAAATCATGATTTATCTTGCTTGTCCTGCCCTGAAGCATCCCTTGTACCAAAGCTGGGTGGTTGTGGGTTGTTATGTCCCCACCAGACAGTAAAATCCAATGCGTATAACAAGGAACAACTCTGCAGTGTCTTCAAAGGCAATGTAAGCAGGCTCAAAGGACTAATTTTCCCAATAAGGAAACAGAAGTGGTATAGTGCTGTTAAATCCTTAATTTTTAGTCTAATACTAAATTTGTCTTTAGGCAGGTGTTGGATGGATGCATTGGAGCTGGCACTGAAATGTTCAAGTCTGCTTAAACGTACAATGATTAGGGAAGGTAAAGACCATGATTTGAGCTCCTCAGCTGACAGTAGTCATGTCTCTTTCTATGGTCTGCTTCGTGCTAACAACTTGCACAGTGGAGAAAACTTACCGTAAGTGAATTAACTACTAAACCTGATTGCTTTTTGGCAGAACCTTGTAGTGATAATTTCGCCACAGGGAGACTAAGGCTGCAGGTTGTGTTGCTCCTGAGTTATCTTTATATGCCTCATTTGCAGTGTGTTTTATGCCCTGCAGATAAAATGAAAAAATCTTTTTTTAAGCAAAGTGGATCCAGGGGAAAGTTTGGCCCAAGGAACTTAAAGTATTGCATCAGTAAGTTTAAGTACTCAGTTCAACTGTCCAAAATAGAAAAAATTAAAATTTTAAGTTGGTGTCTCTTGTTAGCTTCAGCAGAAAATCAGAAGTTTAGTATATGTGACAAAAGGCAGTAGGTGTGATTTTAAATTGCTGTTATTTAGTTAAAGAAATGAATAATCCTTTCTTTAAATGGTTTCAGCATGATTTATCAAATAGATGAATAATAATTCAGTCACCTTATGATTAAATGCATAAAAGTTAACATTGTCACCTGATATCTAATAGCTGATATATATCTGATATCTAATGGCTGAGAGCCCTTGAGTTACTCCCTGATTATTTCAATAAATACTTTCAGCCAGCTTTTTATAAGCATAAGCTTTTGTGAAAATAAATTAAGTGTAGTGAATTAATGGGTGTAGTGGGTTGACTGTGGCTGGATGCCAGGCACCCACTAAAGCCTCTCTCTGACAACCCTATGCAGCTGGATCAGGGCAGAGAATTTAATAAAGGGTTCATGAGTTGAGATAAGGACCAGAAGAGGTCACTCACTGAATACCATCATGGGACAAACAGACTTAAGTTAGAGATCTTAACTGAAATTATTACTAACAAAATCAGAGCTGTATAATGAGAAGTAAAACAAGACCTTACAAAACACCTCTGCCCTACCCCTCTCTCCTTCCCCAGAGGTATAGAGAGATAGGGAATGGGGTTTCCAGCCTCTGCTCAGGAAGAAGAGTCCATCACAGAGTCCCTCTCACAGGAGATAATTTTCTGAACTTCTCCAATGTGAGTCTATCCCACGGGCAACAGTTCTCCACGAATTGCTGCTGTGTGGGTCCCTCTTCCACAGGGGGAAGGCAGTTCTTCAGGCACAGCCTGCTGCAGTGTGGGTCTCCCACAGCTTCACAGGTCCTACCAGGACACTGCTCCAGTGTTGGCTCCTCTCCCAACAGGTCTGCAGGTCCCTGCCAGGAGCCTGCTCCAGCACAGGCCTCCCATGGGTTCACAGCCTCCTCTCAGGCATCCACCTCAGTAATTTTTCACCAATTCAATATACTTTGTGAGATTTAACTGTCCATTTGTCTTTTCTGGGTGGGCCAGGATTTTGTATTGATATGCTTTTCAAGTATGCTTTCCCAGAAAGAGAGCTGAACTGGGAGAAATGCAATTCTTTTCATGCAATGCATAGATGGTCTGAGAAAAGCACAAAAAAGGTAAATGCTTGCCCCCTGTAACAGTTAAAGGCCTGTAGTGGTATACATTCACCAGTTTGAGTTTCCCAGCCAATGCACCAAATAATGTGGGTTTAGTGCTGGCTAAAATCACCAGTGCCCCTACTAGAATTAATTATTTCCTGCTGTGAGATATGAATTGGGAGGAGGGCAAAGCAGGCTCAAAACTTAAAAGGTATAAAGAAAACTTTATTCTAGAACTAAAAGAACAATGAGACTGAGAATAAAACCTTTAGAACACTTCTCCTCCCCCTGCCCAACTTCTTTTCTTTCCCAACTGACAACATAGAAACAAAACCTGGGATTTTCAATCAGTTACTATGTCTGTAATAGTCTCTCATGAGTTATGTTGTAGGGAGAGGAGTTTCTCTTGCCATGCCATGGAGACTTCTTCACAAGAAACAGTTCTCTTGTGGCTTTTTAATTTCCACGAATAGAAGCTGCCTGGAAAACCTGCTATCATGAGGTTCCTCTGATTTTCACAGCCTCTCCATAGCTGAGTTAATGGGCCATGCCAACTTATGGGGTATTATTTTAAGGATGAATTGTTCAAAAGCAAAGGTTCTCTTCGTCTATCTCTGTGATCATCTTCATCTCTGGGAACAGAGGTCATCTTCTTCTTCTCTCCCTGGGGGCAAGTGGTCTTCATCACTCTCATCTCTCTCTCTCTGTTCAAGCTTCTCACAGGATCACAACTACTTCAACATCTGCTTTGCTTCATTATAGATTCCTCTGCTCATGTTTAGTTTGAATACTCTGTCTCCTTATACTTTCTCATGAATTAAAGGGGATATTTTAGTGTATCATAGTCCATCTCCATGGCCTTACCAAAAGAACTTTCAGCCCAAATACTAAGGCATCTCCTCATACTCCATCCGTCTGGGACTTGATTCCTTCTTTTCTGATCTTGGTGTCTTGATGTTGTCTTCTGTGTGTCCTCACTCTGTCCTTTTCTCTTGCATGAGAGAGGATTGACATGTGCAGGTCTCATCTGTTCACTGAAAGAGTTAATATATCACTGCAGATGGTCATGATGGTTTCTGCTGGGCAGTGGCAGAAGCAGTCACGGTGGTAGATTTCAGGCTGCTCTGGGCCTTTCCCTCTGCCCAGCAGCTGCTAGGGCTGTGTGGGGTGCAGTGGAGGAGGCCTGGCCCAGCCTGGAGCTGCTCCCGGGGCCCAGCGGACCCTGGCTGGACGCGGGGCAGGGCTTAGTGTCAGTGAGATGTTGCAGCCGCAGCCCAGCCTCAGCCCGGGCCCCACAGGCTCCTGTTCCCTGCCTGGCCACTGCTGCGGCCTGGTTCAGCCCTGCCAGGCCCTGCGGGCTGCAGCCGAGCGGGTCTGCTCCAACCAGCACCCAGATTCTTGCTTCCAGCCTTGAAGGGGTGAGAGATTTCTTGGGCTTGCTCAGCTTTAAGATGTGGATTTCACAGAAGTGGACCCAGCTTCTAAATGGTTTTATAGGTTGTCAGTTCTCAGAGCTAGCCAGATATTTGTTTTTATCAGACTCAGAGGAAGCTCTTAGCAGCTTCTCAGAAAAATCATTTCCATGTGTGGTTTCTTCTCTCCTCACCAAATGTCACTTAATGCAAAACCAGCACAAGGCCTTATCCAGATGACTGAGCTTGGCTCAGATGCAGTTTTGTGCCTTCTTTTCTCTCACAGAAACAATATGATTGCTGTGTACAATTCAACTGGAGATCTCTGCTCTGGAATAGTAGTTTAATATCAACTGCTGGCTAAGATTACGATCACAGCAATCAGCTACAGCTGTTAAGTCTAATTAAAACTAATTAAGTACATCTTTTGATGTAGCATATTCGAAGGGTGTTCAGTGCTCTTAACTGTCTAAGGAACAAAACTGGCAGGTCTAGCTTTAATTGGGTGGCAGAAGAGGGAGAAGAAAGGTGAAGGCCATTTTAGCTTCAGCTGAGAGGGAGAGTTTTTTAAGTAGGTTAATAGCAAGAGAAGGTCCAAGGAAGACCTTAGCCCAATACTAGTTGAAGATGGTCACCTGAAAAATAGGGATGAAGAAAAAGCAGGCATGTTCACTGCTTTCTTTTTTTTTTGCCTCAGTCATGAATGCTGCTAGTAGATTGGGCTGCCTGATCATCTTGACTTGGAGGCCTGTGAGTACAGGATCAGTGATTTTCCATTTGTGGGCACTGAAATTGTAAGAAAGCCGTTGTATTAGCTGAATGTTTGTAAGTCCATTGGTCTGATGTGATTCATCACAGAGTAGTGGAGAAGCTAGTGGCTCTTAGGACAGGATGCCTCTCAATGTCTACCAAGGGTCTGAGGAGGCCCCCACTGACTGGAAACTAGACAGCAGTATTCAGATTTACAAGAAAGGCCTGAGGGAAGACCCAGGAACATATAGACCTGTGAATCTAACCTCAGTACAATTATGGAGATGATCATACTGTGTTCTGTTGAAAAACATTTAAAGAACTAATACTAGTTAGTTTTTAAAATACAGACCAGGCACAGTCAGCACAGAGAAAGTCATGCTAATATGATATCTTTCATAAGATAAGGTCAGTTGCCTACTGGATGAAGGTACGGCAGTGGATGTAGTTTTTCTAGATTTTAGTAAGGCTTTTGCTATTGTTCCTCACAAGTTCATTTTGGATAAATTATTCAGCTGTGAGATGAGCAGGGTCACAATGTGCTGGTTGAAGAACTGGATGAATGGCAGGACTCAGAGGAGTGTGGTGAATGGGGCTACATCTGTCTGGTGACACCAGCAATGTCCCTCAGGGCTCAAGCATGAGCCTGTTCTGTTCAGTGTTTTTATCAGTGATCTGGATGTAGCAGTTGAATACACTCTTAGCAGGTTTGCAGACAATATGGAGCAGGGGAGTGCTGCTGACTGTCTGAGGGGATGAGAGGCCTTGCAGAAGGATCTGCATAGATTGGAGAGTTAGGCAATCATCAGTGGCCTGGAATTAAAGAAGTCCCAGTGCCTGATTCTGCACCTGGGGCAGGCACAAGAATAAATTGGCAGAGGACTGGGGAGCAGCCCTGCCCTCATGGTGGCCCAAGGGCGTGAGGCAGGCACGGGGCCAGATGAGGAGCAGTGGAAAGGGGACAGGGGCCCTGTCTGCCAGGTGGGATCAACATGGATCAGCAGTGAGCCCTGGCATCCAAGAGGGCAAACCCCCCATCCTGGGGTGCATCAAACAGACATCACCGAGCTGGTCAAGAAAGGTGATTATGCTGCTATATTCAACATTTGTGTGGCCTCGCCTTGAGGGATGTGTGCAGTTCTGGGCCTCAAATTTTAGAAAGGTTATGAAGGTACTTGTCTATGTTCTGAGAAGCAACAAATCTTATTAAAGAGCTGGAAGGTATGGCCTGTGAGGAGGGACTGAGAACTTTGAGTTTGTCTAGTTTTAAGGAACAGAGGCAAAGATGCAAACTTAGAGCTCTCTTACAGCTTTTTGAGGAGGGGAACTGGAAAGAAAGGTATTGAACTCCTCTCCCTGGTATGGAAGCATGGGAATGGTTTAAATAATCATCAGAAGAGGTTTAGACTGGACATTAGGGAGAATTTTTTTACTGAGTGTGTGGTCAGACATTGGAACAGGGTTCCTAGAGAGGTAGTTGATATCCCAGGCTTATCAGTGTCATTCGACAATTCAGTGATAAGAGTATGCATCCTATATGTTTCCAGCAAGGCTAGTTTGACACTACTGCCACCTCAGGCTTGATAGTGGTGATTTTGGTGTGTACTTTATTTATCCTGGTTTGGAAACAACGAATCATGATGTAAAGTTGACAATTCATTTAGCCTTTGTTTTTAATAGGTTAAATGACAGCGAAATGGAAAGGCATAACTTCAAAGATCAAGATACATACTCTGACAAGTCTGATAAGGAAAACGACCATGAGCATGACGAATCTGATAACGATGCTTTGGGGAAAAGTGAAGAAAGTGATAGTGACACATCGGAGCGACAGGATGATTCTTATGTCGATCCAGAACCAATTGATATCAAGGAAACTACTTACTTAGAACAGAGTCATGAAGAACTTGGGGAGGTAAAAGTGCTGTTGATGTACTGAGCAAGCAGCTTCTCCAAATAGTAAGCTGATATTTTAAAGGTCAGACTACACTTGAAAGCTGACTTGCAGGATTGGCTTTCATATTTTCAGCAATAATGTATATGAAAAGTTCTGTTTACCCATATTCTGCTCTGCTTTGCCACTCTTGTGCTAAGGTCTGAGATTTTAACAGCAATAATGAAATTACCTGGCATATTGCTCAGATAGAAGGTACAGAAAGGGCCACCTGCAGCAGAAGTTCATAATGACTACTTGTTCTTTTGTTGTTCTGTTTGGGTTTTATTAACTTAGCATTGTTTTTTTCTTCAAGTAAATCTTCGAGATGAAGGTTTGAATCCAACCTGACACCTTTTTTTTTCCCTCCTGCAAGAGAGAAGTTAAGCAGCTGTAGTCTGCAGAATTTAGTGGAAGGCTTCCTGTGCTTCTGATGTCACTTTGCATTCTAATGATTCCCCAGAGCTGCTATTCCACTTCTGCAGGTTGTCTTATGTATTTGCCTATACAGGCAAATATGACAGGGATTTGTCAACTGAAATTCTTGGTAACAAATCTCCTCTTTCTCCTTAAGAGAAATGACTATGAGATTTTTTTTTATATACTTATTGAACTTGAATATCTTATGCTTTAGTGCTTTCTAGTACCATGTCTAGACAAAGCAGTATTTTAGAAAAAGCTGAGGATTTTTGACTGATAAATTTTTGAGTATCCATTTTAGAACTGTTCTGGAAAAAGGAATGCCTTTCCTTGCTTTTCCTACAACTGTTGCTCATTTCAGAAACTATGCAGGATAATATCTCCCCTCTTCTTGGACAGAAAGAAGCATGGAGTGTGGCTGCTGGTTTTGCTCAGTTACCCCTAAGTCATGTATTTTTTTTAAGGAAAACCACTGATGCCGCCTACTGATCAAAGGCAGTGAAAAGCACAGATATATCATCTTTTATGATTGAGAAAAGCTGGAAGAATGATCAGCCCTTTGGTGTATAAGTCCTCTATTTGAAAAGAGAGTAATGCAGGTGATACCTAGGAAAGGACTAAGAAAGAATTTCTGAACAATATTCTACCTCAAATTTTTCCAGTCTAGAGATGATGAAAACAAAGGCAGTTTTTAATGCTGAATAGTAGATCATACTTCATTAAAGATGTATCATAAGTGCATTTATAGAAACTTGATCTAATTTCCATAGTTGCTTCAGCATCTCAGAGTGGTTTAAGTACCCATTTCCCATTTTCACTGCAACCTTAGAATGTGTTAACCTGTCTTCTGTAGGATTGTTTGCTTTCTCCTTTCTGTAAGTTTTTTGGTTCATCCTAGGCAGGTGAGGCTGCTCAGACAGAAGAAGTGTCAGAAGAAAACAAAAGTTTGATCTGGACATTATTGAAGCAAGTCCGGCCAGGAATGGACTTGTCCAAGGTTGTACTGCCTACATTTATTTTGGAACCTCGCTCTTTCCTGGACAAGCTGTCTGATTACTACTACCATGCAGACTTTCTGTCTGAGTAAGTCAATCCTTTCTCTGATTTTCATTCTTAACCATTTTTAAAATTAAAACAGTGTCAGATATTGTCATTTCCTGAAAGCTAACTGTCTTGAGAGCTCATATGGTGCATCTTGTAGTCTGACCTCTCTTATAATTTAATAGTAGTCTTGTTGCAGGTATTTCTGATTTAGCTTCTGAAGACTGGTTGAAAGACTTCTGAAAATGAGTTAAATTTTTTTTCTCCAAGAAGCATATTTAAAATGAGAAACCAATACTAGTTAGTTTTTTAAATACAGTGTTAAGTTCTGCCCAGATTTATAGTTGCCTGCTCAAATGTAGCTAATAAATTAAAGACTGTAAATTGGAATATTATTCAGCTCAGAGCTCTGAATGTAAGCAGACTGGTAATAAAAAGATACCAAAGTAGATACCTATAAATGAAAGAACTTGAGTGGGGGTGGGACAGAATTTAATGTTCCAAAGAACAGACTCAAATATAGAAATACCATTTCTGGCATTTTTGTTTGATTTCAGTTTTCAGACAATTATTTGAAAACTTTAAATTTGGTAAGATCAGGCTGAAAGTTTTACAGTAGTGTAAATCACAGACCTGTTTTAGTCAGCTCATGGATTCAAGCTACATCACAACAATTGATAGCATGTTATAAATGATGTAATACTGATACTTGATCTATGTGTTCTGTTTCATAGAGCTGCTCTTGAAGAGAATGCTTACAACCGCATGAAAAAAGTAGTGAAATGGTATTTATCAGGATTTTACAAGAAGCCAAAGGTATACTTTCACATATTATTTTGCCTTTAGTCATTGTGTCTAGTTTGAGGACTCAGGGATATGCTGGAGGAAGATTTTCTTTTTAAATGGCTATTTCAATGGATTTTTTAAAAAAATCAAATTTAAGTTTTCATTGCTTACAGAAATACATCATGGATTTTTGGTCCCTAGCCATGCTTAAAATAGACTATATTCAGTTGTGTTTGTCCCTTGGAGTACATGTTGAATTAAATATTTTTTGATAAAGTTAGGTTGGTTCTATATTTACCATTCTTCAGTGATATAACAGTCTGAAATTGGCTGACTATTGTTTCCACCACTTAATTTAGTTTTTCCCTAAATACTCCTAGTATACTCACAGTCATGTTGTTGGGAAATAATATGGACAGAAAGTACTTACTACCTAACTTCAGATAAAAGCTCTGTAACAATTCTGCAAAAACGAAAAAAAATACACACCTTATATTTTGTGTGTCCTTACATGTAGAATAGTTTAGTGGTTATACTGAATCTATGATAACTTCCTTAGAATGTAGAGCAGACTAATTGAGCATAATATTCAATTATCAATTATTCAAATTATATCAATTATTCAAATCAAGTTCCGTGTACTTTAGCATACATATTATGATAATTTTTCTCCTGTGTGTTATCTTCAGTGATAGACTGATAAAATGTTTTGTGACTTGTGTATATGCACAGTACGGTTACTCTATTCAATTTCTTTTTAGGGACTAAAAAAGCCATACAATCCAATACTTGGAGAGTTTTTCCGTTGTTTGTGGATCCACCCTAGGACAAACAGCAAGACTTTTTATATTGCAGAACAGGTAGATGCAATAACTGGAAAAATATTTTAAAGAAAAATAAATGTATTGTATATTTGTGCTATTTAAATACTATGGTAGTTTCAGAAAATATATTGAAGTGTTCAAATAGTATCCTAAAACCTCACCTGGTGAGTGCAGTTTTCTTACAGATGTCTCTATTAAATGTGTCTTCCTAAAGAGAGGGAGGGAGGAAGGTGTTTTCAATATTTCTGTTTCTCTTCCCCTGGAGCAATTCAAGTGCTGATTTTATTAATTCTTGAAATTTAATAGGTGGTTACTTGATCTGTATCTCTGAAGATTTTAATCAAACTTTACGTATATTAGCTACATTCTAATACGTGCAGCCTGAATTTTGTATTGTCATTATTAGCTCAAAGTTTATACTACATTTACTATATTGCTTGTTTTTGTTTTTCTCAAATATGTGATTTTTTCCAACAGGTGTCACATCATCCTCCGGTATCTGCCTTCTATGTTAGCAACCGCAAGGATGGTTTTTGCCTTAGTGGTAGCATTCTGGCCAAATCAAAATTTTATGGTAAATAGTGGGAGTTTCTTAGTTGTATATGTATTGAGGAATGCAATATTGGTGCGTGTGAGCTGTATTTTGTGGATGAAAGAAGGCTGTTAGAAGGGTCAGTGTTTTGGTTGTCGTTTTGTCCTTTCCTTTTCCAAGTTTTTGCTACTGGTCTTCAGAATTTTAATTTCTATTTTTGGGGTGTTTTAATTTTTAATTGTTTTAGTTTTTAATACCCTGTGTATTATAGTGGCTTCACTAGACACAGGGTAGGTTGCAGCTTAAAAATGTTCTTAATTGTATTGCTTAGTTATTAGGGAAAGTTGACTGTTGTCTTGCAGAGTGAGAAATGTGACAGTCTGTCTTTGAATTTCAGGGAATTCATTATCTGCCATACTGGACGGAGAAGGACGGCTTACGTTTCTAAATAGGGGAGAAGATTATGTAATGACAATGCCATATGCCCATTGTAAAGGTATTGGTTTTCTTCATTCTCCTGATGGCAAAGTTATGAGAAAAGAAGTTTGTTATTCTAAATAGTTCATTATTCTAAATAATATGCTGTGTTGGATTCAAGCCTGTTGTCTGCAGGAGAGTGTTCTGAACACTGGCAACATCCGTGGCTCTAGGCTTCCACATATTTTGTCAGGAGAAAAATACACCTGTTTTTTAAGGCATGATTTGATTTTTGACACAGGAAAATATTTTTTTTCATAACTAGTAAGAAATAGTGAGAGCATATATATATTAATCTGTCACTACATGACATTAATTTACTGTTTGAGTTGCCTTTTTTTAGAGCAGCTTTGAGCTTTTCCACTATTTTCCTCTAGTAAACATGAAAGGCAACACAGTATCTGCACCACAGTGTGATTTGATTGTATATTGTGAACATTTGTCTTTAGTTTTACTATGGGAAAGAAGTCAGTGCTTTGTAAAGTTTTCTGGAAGGTCAGTAATAGCACAAAATAGATTGCAGAATTTCTCATTTTTAAGCTGGACCTTAGTCAGTGTTGTCTACCCATATTCTCCAGGATTCCCTTTCAGAATACACAGAATCATACAGGAAGGTTATCTGAAAATACAATTTTTCCTCTGGCACAAGCATGTTTAATCCAGGAATTTCACCCAAGGAACTTAGGGGTTTTGTTCAGTTAAAAACATTTGTTTTAGCTGGGGGGTGTTGGGGTTTGGTTTTGTTTTGTTTTTCTCTTGCAGGAATTCTTTATGGAACAATGACCTTAGAGCTTGGAGGAATAGTCAACATCACCTGTGAGAAAACTGGTTACAGTGCAACAATTGAATTCAAACTCAAGGTTAGTGAATGCTGAGTGGGCACAAGAAGGAGATGAACTTAATGTCCACTCACATAAGCTAAACAAAGGTTTCTGAACTGCTTCTAGATGGCTTCTGAAAAATGCATTTACCATCCTTGAGGTGGAAATGGATTTAAAACTGAAAAAAAGAGTTTTCAAGAAGTGTGCACATGGAGAGGGAAACTGCATTCAGTTGAAATTATATGGGAAACATTAAAGTTGGGAGGCTGTTTTAACTGAAAATTTACCTTGTCAGTCCGCAGGGTACATGGACAGCCTGTCAAAAGGCCAAAGAAAAGCCCTGGCAACTGTTGTTGTTGTTTCTACAAAAGATAGTCTCTAGTAACAAACAGTCCTTAGCAACGCTGTGAAATTAGTGTAGCAAATGACTCTGTCCTTCAGGATATTGTCACTATTTTCTGCATTATTTTCTGTTTTCTTTCCACATATGTTAGACAATACTTTTACTCAGAAAATCTTTTAAGAAGAAGGGAAGAAGAAACTACTTACTCTGGGTTTAGACTTCTTTAATATGTAGAACATACAAAATTAAAGATATCAGGGCTGTTTACAGCACATTCCATAAATTCACATTTTTCCTTAAGACTAAGCTTATAAACAAAAATAGTATGTTATTAAAATAAACATGAAACCATTTCCTTTTATTTTCCAGCCTTTTTTGGGTAACAATGACAATGTTAACCAAATATCAGGGAGAATTAAGCTTGGCAAAGAAGTTCTGGCTTTTTTAGAGGGTCACTGGGTAAGTATTGAGTGATGCTCCTTTAAAAATTCTGGCTGACAGTTGAGACAGGTGAAACTAGTTCTTAAATACAAAAAAGACATATATTTAAAAAAGTTAATTACTGCATTTGCAGAAAGTATTCAAGAAAGTATAGAACCAACATTGTTCTATTTGAAACTCTTAAAAGGTGGAAAAGTGCACGTTTAAGTAGTTTATGAAGAAAATGAAATGTTGCTTCAGAGTGAAGCTTGTGAAATATTTTGGTATATGCATGAGTACTATGAAGAATTTTTATGCCACCAGCATGAAATATTTAAGGTTGTTTCAGTTCTAGTGAGGTGACATGGTGTAACTCATTTTTGGATGTGGTAATGATTTGGACATGGCATCTCTCTTCCAAGCTAGAACCTAGCAAAGAGGGTGAAAGTTGAATTTTAAAGTTAATGTATCTAATCATTCTTAACTGCATGCATTCTGGAGAAAACAAGTTCTTATTACAAAATAAAAAAGGTTATTCCTTGCTTTTTTTGTTATTTTGGCACTCTTTGAGGTAATTATAATTAAGATACCAATCATACCTGTTACAGGACAGTGAAGTTATTATTAGTGACAAGAAGACAGGTGTTTCAGAGACATTCTGGAATCCAACATCTGATATGAAGCAGCGTAGATTACATAGATACACTGTGAAATTTGAAGAGCAAGATGACTTTGAGTCAGAGAAGTAAGTTCACTTTCGAACCATGTATTTATCTTACCAAAATAAAACTCATAATGTTCTCCAAATTAGAAGCAAATAATCATTGCTTTCCCATGTTTGATGATACTAGTCTTTGATGATAGAAGAAAGTAACAGTGTTAAAGATCATAATTTATATACCTTACAATCAGGAAATCTTGATATAATGTATATAAAGCATCTATTAAAATGTTAATGTTCTCTTTGGAGGATGCTCAATATTAATTGAGTAAATTAATTGCAGATATTTCTGTCAACCATATTGTGACTCTATATTGTTCATTTGTCAGGCTTTGGCAACAAGTGACAAAAGCAATAAACAATAAAGACCAAACAGAAGCTACTCAGGAGAAATATATTCTGGAAGAAGCTCAGAGAAAGAGTGCCAAAGAGAGGAAACTTAAGGGTGAAGAGTGGACATGCAAGCTGTTTGATCAGGATTCAGTCACAGGAGAATGGCACTACAAATATGCTGAGTGAGTCCTGGAGTGCTTGGTAATGCTGCTGAGCCTCTTCCTGTAGTTTCAGCAGCAAAATAACTGATACATATAGCTTATTTATGTGTAACAATGCTTATTTATGTGTAGCCTTGCTATGTTATAGATTTTTTGGGGCATGGGAGTGCAAGGTGCGTTGTCCTCCATTTCTTCCTCCTAGACTGACCAGAACATCTACACAGATTTTCCCAAACTGGAGAATGTGTTACATATGGGCATTCCAGCTGAAAATCAGAAAACTTAGTGTCTGAAAATTAGAGAAGCCTGTACTTAGTTGTGTTGAGCCATTTAATTTATTATATATTAGAATAACTCTGAGAATAGAAGATTTACAGCAATAGTTAATGCTGGGACCAGGTGGCTCTGCCTGGCTGTCAAATATATCCTGGATGTGAGTGTTTGTGAATCTCGTTGTGTGGTGCTCTGGGTCAGAAGTTGAAGATGTGGCTGCATCCCTGACTCCTGGAAGGATGCATTCTATGTCCTCACCAATGTTGCAAAAGTCATCTTGAAGCTGAGCCCTTTACTAGTGATGGTTTTCACAGAGCACCCATGTTCTGATTTTTCTTCAGTACCCTGCATGCTTCTGTATTGTAGGGATTGTAAAACTAAAATAGCAAAGATGATACACACAATGTTAAATAACTTTGAATCCATGGATGCTGGAAGCATATTCCCATGGCTAAACCTGAGAGGCCTTTACTTTTCTGTACGAGAATGGAGACATTGAGGTCATGGCCTAAGTATATATACAGGGAAGACTATAAGAATCCTGAGTACTCTACACATCTCCAGTAAATTTGCAACTTGGAGATTTCCTGGAACCAAACAAGGAATCTATGTATTTAACAACTCTCAATAAATTTATTTTCCATTAATTCCATTGGTTTCTTACTAAATTTGTGCAAGCTTTCACCACTGAAAACACTGTGCAGCAGAGAAATTCCCCAGCTAGACTAAATGCTCGGTGAAGCACACTCTCTTGGCTTGAATCCTCTAGTGCTCTTGTTGGAAGAGTTGTGAACAGTCTAGCTGAATTGACTGCCCATTGACTACTCTTGAATCCTTTGCAAAACCATTAGGAAATCTTGAAATCTGTTAGACTATCCCCTGCAGCTTAAGGACCTGTCTTGTTCATCTGCAGTATTTCTAATGTCTTTGAGGCCTTGTGGTTCAAGGATGTACCACAAAAAATTTTGCTATATGCCAGAAAGCAGTCTGCACTGATAGCATTCCCTGGAAGAAGTCTCTCTCTCCTTTCAGCATATAATGCTGGCTCACCACCTGTCCATGTAGAGAGCAGTCTTCTACACTTACTGTGAAAGATGTGTCCAGTGAGCTGGAGCATTTGTTAAGGTATCTGGATTAAGGATTTAGGCATCTGGATTACAAATAGAGAAGAGAGCACTGCTTAGTTCTTAAACCAATTACCCCAGATGACATTTAATTCAAGTCAGATTAAGCTAAGATGTAAGTGCAGGTCTGTGTTCACAACATCTGGAACAGCTACAGCTCTTTCAAAGGCATACAGTAGGACACGAAAGGAAATCCGTGCTTAATCTACTCTCACTAAAGCTGTGCATCAGAACATCCTTCCTGCAGCTCACTAGCAGTTTCTGTCCTGAAAAGTCTGTAATCACTGGTGACGTTGGTATTTTCCTTTGGCTGCTTGTTGTTCTCCAGTAAGCTATGTTGATGTAGGTTTTTAAAAATTCTTTATCAGACTGTAATTAGAAAAGCTCTCTTAAAAAATCAGAACAAGAAAACTGTTCATAGTTCATTAGTGTCTCATGAAACCAGTCTTGATTACCATTAGCCACTTTGGGACGAAAGCAGGTTTAAGGTAACTGATTCCTAAACTCTGGCTTCTTTTAAAATAAAAAAAAGAAAACTCAGCAAAAAGCAGCCTAAATATTTTTAACTTCCCCTAATTTCCCTTTAGTTCTAAAATATTAACTGTATCTGAAGCAAGAAATCTTTCCATGTTTGCAAATACATATATTTGTCAAAAACAATTCATAATGATTTCATTGGTTAATGTAATAGTTTGTACCTCTATCAGCTGGCTGGGGGATCTGGACATAAAGTTGATTTTTTTAGCTCTACTGGCCCTTCAGACCCTTAAGAGTGGACCATAGGTAGAAGATAAGATCATGATGCCATGTCTGATTTCTATACAGGGTGAATTTTAGCCTCTTCATACTGAGTAGTTTCTGAGCAATGAAATATTTCTTATTTAAATTGCTGTAATGTTAATAATATTTCCTTTTTGTAGTACCAGACCCTGGGACCCTTTGAATGACATGGTCCAGTTTGAAAAAGATGGCACAATCCAGACAAAAGTTCGACATCGGACACCAATGGTATGTTCCAGTTCTGACAGCACGTGCAAGATCCAGGAACTTGTATATATTATACATTACGTGTTTAAAGATCATTAGAGCAAAGGGATTGATGGGAAATGCTATTATCCTACAAAAATGTTGTATACACAGTCCATACAATGTCTTTCACTTCTGTGTTGCATCCTAAGCAGTAGAAATTACTTGATGGCATATGAATATAAAATATGCAAACTTGAGCTCAGCAGTTTAATATGTATTTTCCCTTAGATGGAAAGATGCACAAAATTCAGACTGCTAATACATCAAAAAATTTAACTTGGACCCCTCTTAGATATTGTTAACTGCCATTGTTGGAATGTGTTGCTTTGCTGCAGTTCTGGTTCTCTGGAAATAACACATAAATTCATCAACTTTAGGTTACTGTTCCAAAAATCAAACGAAAGCCAACCAGTCAGAAGAAAGGGGAGTGTGGTTTCTCATCCCCAGAGCCTGATAACCAGGATTCCTCTGGGAGTGAAGGTACAAAAAGATACATTTGCATACAAAAATAACAAATTTATTTGAGAACTGAAGAGTCCAGTGTCATGCATACTCTTCTTATCTCAATGTTTTTATTATGCTTTAGTTCTATCCAATGTGAAGCACGTTCTAGAATACAAAAGGAGCAGAACAGCTCATGGTTTTAATTGCAAATTTTCCTGTCTTTTTAAATGCAGTGTAGGTAGGCTTAAGTGCTGCACATATTTAATATCCAGGAGAAAAGAATGGTGTATATAAGCTGTTTTCTTTCTTTAAAGGTTAATTGTTTTAATTTTCAGATTAGTATGTGGCTAGAGGGTAGATTTTGGTTGTTGATAATGTTTGCAGAAGCTAAACAATATGATGAGTGTTAAAAAGAAATTTCAAGCATTTAAGTTGCTGTCTTGTGGTGTAGATGACTCTGAAATAAAGTTTTCAATAGAAGATAGTTAGAAAATTTTCTCCTCATTTTTACTACAGCTTTAGTTTGTCATTCGTACTTTATTCCTTTTATGGCAGCAGTCACTTCAGTCAATTGCATCTGGCTTTTATATCCTTCTAGCACAACTTATGAAGCATAATACAAGAATAAGGAAAAAAGGGACAGATCTTGGTGAACTGCAGAGTGCCATTGAGTCTATAAAGGACACACAGGAAGACATTAAGAGGTAATACTAATTAAAATGCTTGAAAATGGTTTAGAGAATAGTAATCTCTTATGATTTTTTTTCCCTTAGAGGCTGGTATGTATCTTTAGTCTTCTCAAATATTGATTGCTTATGGATGTTTCATAGTTTTCTTCTAAAGCTGCCTTCTGTAGGGAGCCCTAACATAGTAGAAAATGTCAAATTGTCTAGTCTGTAATTCACAGGATATTGTTTTCTATCTTACAGGGAGATCACAGCGCTACGAAATAGAGTCACTTCTAATTCATCACCCTGGGACTACCATTCCTTGCAGTTTAAGCACTATGTCTTCATTGTACTCATGGTTCTGCTACAGCTTATCATTAATGTCTTGTTCAAATAAGAAGTGTGAACAAGGGCCTTCTTGAACTGGAATGATCAAACTGTTACTGGGGACCATATTTTAAACTGGACTTTAAACGATGCAATATTATGTAAAAGAACCGTGTAGCAACAACTTACAGAACATTGCCTCAGCATTCATGGTTCAGAATCATACTTGTGTCTACCCAGTTGCAGTAAGAATTGTGTAAGTGCCAGTACACTCTTGCTCCTGGTGTGTGCCTCTGTCTCGCAGTCATACGACATCAGCCTTGTGTTTATATTGCGTCATACTGATGAATCTTTACCACAGAACAGATCAAGTTAAACATCGAGGTCAGACCCCATAGGTAGGATGTGATTCCTATTATGGTAGAATGATAGGCATACTTCATTACATATAAACTTATCATTTTTGTAACAAAGAAATTTTTGAAGTAGCCAACAGCTTTTGTAAATGGCATTGGGTGTTTGGAAGTAAATTTTTGTTTAAGGTCAGACAAATACATTATTATACAAAAAATTGTGAGTGTTAGGAAATGGCTAGTAAAAAGCTAAAGTCTTTGGGAAATCTGCAACATATTATGTCCTTGATTGGTTTTGGAAGTATGAGGTTTTTATCCTGAACTGCTATAGGCTTGTAAGCCAGATGTTTTATAAACTTCAGATTCATCATAAAAACATTCCCACATCTACTGTACAGGGCATTTTTTAACAGTACAGCAGCCAGGGAGGTACTGTTTTAGTCTACTCTCTCTCATGAATTGCTAATGTCAAGGATTTCTGGTATGTTTGTAAGTCTTGAAAAATCTACAGCTTTGGATTTACATTTGTGTATGGCCATGTCATGGTAAGCAGACAGACTGCTGATACCAGAACTCATGGTTATTTTTGAAACAACACATGAAGAGTTGTGCTTAGTGTGTAGCTTGAGCAATGTAGAATAGGATTCAGCCACTGTTGTGAGTAGACTTGCAAATGAAAATGTGTGTGTTTACACAGGGAAAGCTCAGAAACTGTGTGATGGCTAACACCACATATCTCAAATAAGAGGAAAATCCATGTGTTTGTGAAATCCCTCTTTACTGCAAGTATATACTACCTACCAGAATACACGAATGCACCTTCTTATTATGTTGTAGCCATACAAATTCATGCAAAGCTTAAATTCAAAACCAGGGTTTCTAACATTTTTTTATTCGAGAAATATATGCATGTATAGAATTTGTAAAGTTCCAGCAAAAAATGTAGTGCTGGTGTTTATCTGGTGAGTTCCCTGTGCCAGTCAAGCATACCAAGGCAAAAAGGGGCTGTAGAAATGGAAAAGTATTTTCAGTACCCCAGGTGAGACAACAGGAGGATGAGTGGCACAATGTGAAGGACAGCCAAGTTAATTTTCAGAGGATCCTCTCAGAAATCAAATCCATCCTGGGCAGTGGAACAGTTTGAAAGTCATGTTTGGCTTTTTGCCATGGCCAGGTTATGCCTTTGCCTTGGGCAGCCTGCCTGACTCTCCAAGTGATCTGCCTTTCTGTTCTGCATCAGTCTCACTAGTATTTAGTGAAAATAGTGAAAATACTGTTTACTTGTTTATCTGTCCAGCTTCTATATTTCCATGGCTGACGCTTCACGCACCTCCCCTTCTCTTTTACCTTCTCTCTCCCTCGGGCCTCAGCTAATGTAAAAGTTTATTGTGTAAGCAGTGAACTTCAGATTATTCATACAGCTTCACATTAGCATGTTTTGGTCTTGAGTAATTTTTCTGGAACTTCTTACGTTAACCAGATCTTGTAGCCGTGGGCAAGACCAAACCTGGTTGGACTTCCATTAAATCTACAGCTGATGGGGCAAATTTGTGAACATAGGAAGTCCCTTCATAAACAAACAAAATAATTACAAATGCCTCCGTCTCTAAATAGAAACTGAAGTTGTTACCCATGTATGAAATGGCATTAAGAAAGCAGAGTATTATGGCATTCACTTGAACATTCTTAGCCTGGAGTTTGGCTGTTTGTTATTGCACTCACATATCAAAGCTTCACCTGTCTTAAGATCCATCACAAGCCTTTAAACATACTCTGAACGTCATATAATAATCCAACGAGTGAGATTTGGGCAATAACTTCAATCCCCTAAAACAGTACTCTGCTAAATTTGTGGTGCTGAAACTCTTGACTGATAGTTACAAGCTTTTATCTCACTTGTGGATAGTAAAGTCCTTCTGCCTTTTCATGCTGATTTTTTCAATCACTTCAAGAGCAGTTAATAACACAATCTGCATGCATTTTTACATGCACCACATGGTAATGACTGGATTTGACCCAGCCAGCTGGCTGGCTGGCAGCTTGGTGTTGGATAGACTAGAAAGATACTCCACAGCTGAGAGTTCATGCTCAGCTCAAAATGAGTAAAAGACTTGAACAGGGCAAAACAAAATCCTTATACTTACTTTCCTTTTCAACTTATTTTTTAGAGTTGAATTCTGTTGAAAAAGTGGTTTTAGTGATGATCTGGAACAGTGAAAGGGTATGTGATTAAACTTCTTGAAATGTAAAATTGCAAAGTTCTGTAAGACTTTGATTACATACGTTCTGAAAAGTACAGTGAAAACCTAGTAATTCTTATTTTGCTGGGTTCTGTATTTGAACAGAACAAAGAAGCTTCCCTATTTTTTACTGTACAGTTGGTCACAGACATGTATGGATCCGTTTCTTTAGTGTGTCACCATTGTCCTCTTTAGCCATGATGTACAGCAGATCTTGACTACTACCTGTTTAAGACTGAGCTCTGCACATGTATAAAAACTGATTGTACAGTTTGCAGATGTTTGAGGGCTGTGGCCTTCTAGTTTTTAAAAGTTTGTAACAGCACTTGTTTTCACATTTGATTTCCAAATCCTGTTTTGTTGGGGTTTTTTTCCTTGTACAGGAAATATCTGCAGAATTTATTGCCATGTGGTTTTGTTGGGTTGGTTGGTTTGTTTTCAAATGCACTCTATGCCTTTAATTTGCCATTTAGGTACAGGTTGCCCAACTGGGTACAGATAACCTAAGCTAAGAACAAGTAAATATGCCATGTGAAATCCAACAAGTATCATTTTCAATAGATGATGTTTCTTGAATTTCATGTGTTGATTCATTTTAAATAGTTGATATTAATCGATGAGGGTGTACAGCCTGGTTTTCATGTCCTTCCTCCCATTTATGAAATCTCACAAATTATTTTCCAGGCTCTCCTGTAAAATGTAATGGTTGCAGTTTCTTTTTTTTTTGTTTGTTTGTTGTTGCTGCCCTTCTGTGCCTTTGGCATTTTTTTTTCTTCCTAGACTCATGTTTATGAAACAGATTGTAATTCAGTATTTCTTAAAGGCTGTTATTTTTAGCTATTACCATTGGTTGTGTAAATAATGTGTAACAAAAATTCTGTACATCTCTAAGTTTTAATAATTTTTATTTCAAGAGTACCCGCAAATCACAGAAAATTTAGCAGATATTCAAGTATTGTAAACAGTGCCTTCTTGATGGGTTTCTTTGCTGTTCGGAGACATGTAAAGATTGTCATACTTGTGCCATATATAGTATTAGACCTTTTGTGAGGGCTGTTGTGTTTGAGAACTGATGTTCCTGCTTAGTCAGACTCTCGAGGGGAAAGAAAAATCAGCTCCTAAGACATTACACTGTTCCTTCTTAATGGGTGGTGAGTCGAGAGTGGAGGATCTGCGATGTGTGTAGGGAAGCTGCACTACTTTGTGGTAATACAGAAACAGCTCGAACGATGTAACTAACTTCAGGGCGAGATTATTGAGGCTTTTTCTCCTTTATGGCCCTATCCCGGCCTTTCCCTCTGCCAAGCGGGAAAATCAGCCCTCAGGACACAGCGCCGGCTTCCCCCTCCCGCGTGTCGCGCCCTCTCCGACACCCGGGATCACCGCTTTATGTGAGGGATCTGAACTGTTACGGGCCGCCTCCAATAAAGATGTGTCGCACCTCCGCGTCTCTGGGCTCTGTGCGCCGCTCCCCGGCCCCGCTCCCTCTCCCGCTGCTCAGTCGCTGCAGCAGCGTAGCCCCCGCTCCCCGCGGTGCCCTGGCCCGCCCTCAGCCGCTGCCGGGGCGCGCCCGTGACGCGCGGCGGGAGGAAGGGGCGGCCCGGGCGCGGCGGCGATGGCGGCG
>VWYI01019033.1:280239-347988 GCA_013399455.1 Anthoscopus minutus | reverse complement strand
GCGGCTCTGCGCCGAGATGTGCCGCCGCTGCGCCCCGGCCGCCGCCGCCCGCCCGCAGGTGCTGCGGCTCCTCGGCCGGCGGTTCGCTGAGCTGCACGCCGCCGTGCCCGGCCTGCCCCTGGCGAGCTCCAGGGTCCTGCCCGGCATCGTCCTCCGCAGGGACTTCGCTGCCTACTGCCCGACGGACGGGGAGCTGCGAGCCCTGCTTGTCACCGAGCCCCTGCGGCCCCCCCTGACGGCCCCCGGTGTCGAGTTTGTTGTAGACTCCGAAGGTCAGTATCAGTCTTCCCTGCGCTGGATCACTAGGAGGATAGAAGCATTAATGAAACATTTGCAGAGTAACAACGTTAAGCTGTTACTGTCGAGTGCGAAGCAAGAAGAGGTGGTTATCTACTATGCCAAATTATATGGTGTGTCTGTGGTAGAGTGCTTATCGTCGGAAGAAATGGCCCTTATCAGTGAAATCACCGGTGTCTCCCCTTACGCATCTTTCGGGGATGACATGGACAGAGAAGCAACCGAAACTGCAGTGGTAACGTTTTGCCAGCCCTTGCTGCTCGCCTCCAAGAGATGTGTCCACATTGGCTTCACCGGTGTGTGTGCCTTCCAGCCCCACTGTCTGATCCTCTGTGGGCCGGTCGATGGCGTTAATGAGCAACATGCTGCTGCTTTGCAAGAGGCGTTCACCATGCTGCAGCAGCTGTTCAAAACAGTTTATCAGAGGGAGGAATGGAAAGCAGAAGGTGAAAGCCAGAGCGAAGCTTTGTATGTTTGCTCTTGGCATTCTTCAGCTACTCAGAAACAGCTGGTAATAGAAAATACTTCTAATGGCAACCAGGTTTCTGAATGTCAGCTGAAAGCACATAGTGGTGAAACAGAGAGAAAAATCTTAAAAAGTGATCTGCTGGTCTGCAGTCAAAAAAACCACAGCACTCCTGTGTTAGTGGTGGATAACACAGATACAGTCACTACGCGTGAGTGCCTGGATGTTAGCAAAAGTCTAGAGAAAACATATTGCCATATAGTTCCTTATAAACAGGAGGAGAGTTGTGCAGGTATTGCACAGTATTACTCCAACTGCCTCATAGAAGCAGGATCAGTTTTGCCAGTAGGAGGTTACTTTGAAATTCTGTTACATTATTATATTCAGGACTATGCAAAACAGTGTCAGCAATCAGAGGTAACCATTGTGTCTAACATGGTTGCTGATGCTTTGCTAAGTATTCCCAAGGCCTTGTACCGGACTGCAAAACAAGATGGCTTTACCATATTCTATCTGGACGCCATTAATTCACTCCGAAAAAATCAGCCACTACCTATAAACGATGAAGGCTTAGAGTCAGTGTATTGCAAATACCAGTTGGTTATTTCAGTTCTTCATTGTGTTACAGAGCTTCTCTCCATAGACTTAGTAATTGGTATTAGGCGGCCGCTCCAAAAAATTGAGGATCGTGACTCAGAAGATGACTCCTGAAATTGTCAATAAAGAATGATTTTAATTTTATGTCCTTTCCTTGTGTCTTCTTGTCAAATGGACACCCTCAAAAGTTGGTGCTAGAGACTAAAAGATGCTGCTTCTCTTAGAAGAAAAAGGCTAACCAGGTGAGATTCTGGGAAACTAGGTTGTAAACACTATGGATTTGACATTTGCAGTGTGAGGGAATGTAGCTGATTTCCCCTGCAGTACATGTGCAGTGCAGTCTCCATCCACATGCTGAGGATCCTGTGTACATTCAAGCCGAGGGTTAATTTTGCCACTTTTGGTGGATTGAATGTTTTCACAAACCAGATAGGATTTTTTTTCTTGGCATGTTTAAAGTTGCCAGTGTGACATGAGCCTCTGAACTTTCAAGTTACAAACCAAGGGGTGTATTTTGTAGCCTTCATAATTAGCCAGATTAAATGGTTTTTTAAATAAAAATATTTTGTGTACGTTGTCACTTTGACTATAAAGGGAAAAATATAACTCTTGTTAGCCTGTTCAGCACCGGGGCAGGAAGCAGTAAACCACTGTGATGTATCCCGGTGGAGAATTTTGTGATAGGAGATGCAGCTTTTTTATATTCCATGGAATTAATTTCAGTTGAACTAGAGTAGTTAAGAATAATTTCATACTGTGACTTTACGGCAGTTTCTCTGTATAATTAGTTTATGTGATATTGCTTAGTACAACTATTAATTTTAACTACCATGGGTTGAATTGTGGTCCTTACATAAAAGGCTGTGTACTTATGGGAAATGTTTACCCAGGCAGTAATGCAGTTCTGTGTGAAAAACCTGAGACAGTTCAGTCTTTGATCATTAAGTATTTTATTCCGGGTTTGTTTTTCAGTGGTTTCTGGTTTTCTCTAATTCTTTTTTCCCCAGAATTTTCACCGTAATAAGATTTGCTTTAAGTCCAGTATCACCTGCATGTGTACCTCTCTTTCTTCTGGGTCCTAAAAGCTACAGGTTTGATGGAGGAGGTTTTTTAATAACTTGACCAGCTGTTAATGGTATCGAATTAGTTCTCTCTGCGTTGTCCAGTGTTGCTTAATACTGACAGTGATGGTTTTGGTTTTTTTTAATCTCCCATTAAATAAAATAGAGTAGGGCTGTTTAAAATCATAGGTATAAATCATATTTACCTGCTATACCTGAGAGTATTACAACTAGAAAAAAAATTCTTCCTGTCCATTAATTTGTGCTGTTCCTTCTTCAGTTTCTTCAGAACATTCAAACTACCAAAGTTCTTTCAGGTGTTTTGTTAGCAATGCTTTCTTTGACTACCAATTTGCACTGACATTTTACATAGACTCCTGGTAATATAAAACATGGTAATAATTTTTCTTTCTGGACTAATACACTCTTAGAGACATCTGCAGATGAATTATAGTGAAACTCAGGGCTCACTAGAGTGATTTCTTCAATAAAGAACTAAGGACAGTAATTCTTTATGTTAGAATCTTTTGGCCAGCATGGGGGTGGAGGAGAATTAAACAGGGAGGAAAGAGAGTCCCATTCTTGTTGCTGCCATGTGTCAGGGGATGCCCAGCACCTCGTTGGTGTTTGTTGCAAGACCAGGGTTAGCAAGAGAGAGGCTCATTTCGTCTGCGTTTGGTCTCAGTTGTTTATTCTTACCACACAAACTGCAAGGAGCTACATACACTAAGCTAGCAAGAGGAAAAATGGTGTGGAGAGGAATCTCTCCCAGATCTTTTATGTGTCTATTTGCCCAATAATCAAATGCCAAGTACCTTATTTTTCTTTATGACCCAATGATGTGACACCTGTGAGCTGGTATGTGGCCTCCACTGTCAAATCACCCTGTATTACCCAAAATCCCCTAGAAGAAGATGAAGGAGAAGGAAGGGATACAAGAAGAAAAATGACAATACCTCAAATCCTCCATCTTGTATCTCACATACTGATAGAACTAAAACTTCAAACTTTAACTTTTTCACCCTGTGGCTTAACACGATTCTAATTTACACACCCACACTATGAGTCTCAACTTCAGAAGCTTTCTCTGTGGTTTTAAGCTAAACTCTGTGTTCTTCTGGGTGTCAGAGCCTGACAGCACAGATCAGGGGATATTTTCTGTGCCTCTGACACCAACAGCCATGTGCTCTTGGAAGCTGCTTAATGCAACAGGTCCAGTATGAGCCAAGAGAAATCTCCACAGTGGAAGGTTTCGGAGCTGTGTGCCCTTTTCTGCCTGGACAGCATCAGAGCTCCCACTGGCACTTCAGCAGGCACTTAGTTCTGCATTTTACTCTTGTAATGAGTTGATGAGACAGTTTTGCACTTGCACAAGTTTCTGCAATACTCTTCAAACCACTGGCCACAGATGAGTGATTTACCACAGTTAGACTCTGTGGTAGTCTAACAGCTGTGGCATAGAACATGTGAAGTTTGGAGGCAGTGGGGGTTCTCTGCAGAAGCAGCTTTTGTATTCCAAATCAAGGTGCTAAATAAAAAGAGTACTGTGTCATTTCACATTACTTTACACCATTTGCACATCTGGTTACTTTCAGATTTACTGCAGTTTCTTAGGTTAAAAATATTTTGTTACATGAATGGCCTTCTGGTCGTTTGAATTAAATTGTGTCGTTCTTACTGAGAAGAAGAAAGCCCAGAAATTTTATTATATATAGAACTGCTTTAGAATGCCAGAGACACAAAGGAGAATTAAAAAATGACAGTTATATAAAACTTTTTTCTGACCTGTTTTTGGTGAAACCTCTTGAGTTTGAAGATTCATTGAGGCAGTAACTATATTTCTTTGACTTCTCTGTCCTTTTATATTTTATGAATGATCAGTTTTCCATTTTGAACTACTGTTTCCCTGTTCTGTCTGCAGAACTAGAAACATGGAAAGCTTTTTCCTTGGAGAGGAATGTCCCTTCCTTCTTTGTCCTGGTCTGCAGAAGTGGATGCTTGTTCAGGATTTGGCTGTTTGGTTCCAGCCTTGGAGTCTAAGCTCATTACAAGATGTGCACCAGCTCAAGGGGAAAAAAAAGGCATTAACTTAGTCTTTGGAGAGAAGAACAGATTTACTGCTGGATTCAGGTCTTTCTTATCCTTAGGAGTCTTCTCCAGTACTTAGCCTGGATGTGTAAACATGATCTATCTTAGAAAATATTTTGGGTTCAGTGCTTCCCCATCTGCCCTTTAAGAGAAAGGCTGCTTGTAGCCCTGAGAAGCAGCTCATTCTGTCATCTGGGCTCTGGCTCAGGTGTTATCACTGCCATTTCTGCTCTGCTGATGTTTCTGACCTGCTTCAGCAGCGGCCCCGCATTGCAGAGGCTGTTAATGTTCTTTGGTACTTAAGCCATTGTTCATGACATCTTGCAGCTATCCCAGTTTTTAAAGCTGTCTCTAGCTGTAGCTTGCCCTTTGGCAGGGGGACAAGTGATCTCGACACAGTGACAGGGACCAAAGATGTTTCCTGGGACAGCTTGGGACAACATGTTTACTCACAGAACCACAGGGACCGGTGGTTTGGGGCATTCACTGCGGTTGTAACAGCCTAGGGCTTTTACTTAATGCACTGCTTCACAGAGAATATTTCTATTTTGCACCATTATTTTATTATTTCAATATTTCTAGATATGGATTGGCCTCCATGCAAAGTGGAAGTCAGGTATACATGGACGTGTTTCAGCTCAGATCCAGTCTTGAAATACAACATAAAGTTCAGGGATAGTGGTACTAATAAAAGAATGGCTTTAAAAATGTTTCTGCAGCCCTTAGAAAACTTAGATTCTGCCCCACATGAAATTTATCAGAATCTTTTGAAGGCATTCACCTCACCCACAAGGACTTGTAGGTATATTTTAAGCAAGGTAATCCTATTTGTCAGGTAGCAGATTCACATATACAGGCAGGTAGTTTCTCTTTTTTCTTAAGTTTTAAAAACCCCAGTTTTAATATATGTGCCTATAACATGCAGTGAGGTTAGGTTGAAACTGCCTCCTGCATGCAGTTCTTAAGAATAGAAATAATCTATTTATGTAGCAGGAACCCACTGGTTTTTATTTGCTGATTTGTGTGAGGTCGAGTCTGAACAAGAGTTTTGCAGGTGCTGGGACCACACTGAGGCAGCCTCTGTGCTCCAGCTCTCATGGAGCTGCTGTTCCCATTGCTGACCCTGCCAGCTCCTCGCTGCTCAGCACCTTCCCTAGCCCTGCTCGCTGCTCTCCATGGCACCAAGCTCCCTGGATACACTTCTTCAGTGGAAGTTATGCAACCTGAGTATGGCCTTACATCCATGCTCAGCTGACCTTCAGTGGTTTTGGCAGCTATATACAGAGAGCATCATTAAATAGGAACCAGGCACAACAAAGAATATTGTTCTGTTGTGCCACAAATCTCATGCTGCTGAATCACATTTGTAATAGGGGATAGGAGAATGCAACATTTTGTTTAAGAATATAACTGTATATTGGCGTATTTTATATTTTTGTGTAAATTTTACATGCAGAAAAATTATATTGTTTCTGTTTCTATCTCTAGAAGTCATCTTCCAGAGCCCAAAGGTAGGGGATTAATCACACCATGTGAGAAGATTAAGGAAGATTAAATTATTTACTTGCAAATATCTCCTGGACTTTGCTAGAACTGCTTTCATCTGTTCTAAATTTCCTTTTTGTTTTGTGACATCTGCTATTAGTGGTAGAAACTTCTCTTTTCATTGCTGAATTATTTCTATGCTTGTTTAGGTTTATCTGTCTTCTTGCATATTTTTTTAAGTCAGGTTCTTTTAAATCTCAAGAGAGAAAAACTTTTAATGTTCAGTTGCAAAATCCTGTTTAATTTAATTTTGATCTTAAAATCTAAGAAACTATGGTTTTGTCACTAGTAAACCCAAATATTAAATAGTTGCTGTATTTACTATAGCATTTATCCCATTATTGCTATTAAAACTAAATAAAACAAGAGAGTAGATGTCTGAATTTAACACCAGTCACTTGGGAAATGCATTTGCTGTAATTAACACAATTATAGTTTTGCAGTATCATTTTGTGTAAGATATCATTTCTATTCTGTTAATGAGACTATAAATAGATGTTTAGATCTAGGATTATGCAAATTACTTCTCCCTTAATAGAATATTAAGATAATAATTACTTCCAGGAATAAGAATTTTAATTTTTGCATTCCAGAACTAAAAACAATAGCAAAAATATAACAGATGTAATACATAGTATTTCCTTCTTTATTATATGATGCAATAAAGGCCCAGGCTTTCTAAGCGATGCTTATTCCTGTAATAGATCAAGCAATATATTCTTTTTAAAAACAGACCTGGCAAAAAGAAAACAAAATCATGGGGACACAGGGACACTGTTGGTGCTGGTTCAGCAAACAGCTTGCTTCTCACAAAGTCACCAGCAGATAAAAGAACTGTTACACTGAGGCTTTGGTCCAGGGTGGGATTAAGGGCACATCAGTAATGCTTTGTTGTTCATGGCTGTGTCCTAAGCCATCGACAGCAGAAATCACTATGAAAGATAAAATTTCCATTTAAAGGTATTTTAAAAAGGTATTGTTTTACTGCACAGATTTTCTAATCTATTCTTATTTTGAGATTCCTGGTAAAACAATCCAGCATGGTGATCTTGCTTTTGATAAGAATCATGACCTATTTTCAGCATTTTTCAGGCTAAGCATCTGATTAAATATTACATTAAAATGGGAATGCAAAGAGGAAATACTTAGCAAGGCTATCTCTGTGTACGTGGGGAACAGACAGCTCCAGATTAGAGTAACATCCACTGAGATATTAACTTTAGATTTAATACATGTCTGCTATCATGTATAAGGATTATATTTATATGCCACTGCTTTTGAAGCATTGAAAGTGATTGTAGAAACTGTTGGATTATATTCATAGAGCAAATAAAATGCTTGGGAGTTCTTTCCTAAAATACTCTGAGACTTTTAATTACTGATGCAGTTCTAGAAAAGTACGAAATAATCACAAAGTGCTGAAACAATTTAAATCTGTTATGAGTGTTGACTGTACTGGAGATGTTATTTACATGAGTGTTTGTTAATGTCATAGTGTTAGGAGTATAATCCTGAGGAGCAGTGCCCCACAGCAGGGCTGCTGCTGCCGTTCCTGTTGGCACTGGAGGTGGCTCTGCCCTTGCACTCCAGCAGTCACAAGAAGATGGGTCCCAAGATTAGATGTGGTACAGTTCACCTTAGTAGAGTGTTTAGGATTGAATTTCAGCAGCTCAGTAAATCTTGCAGGCTGTGGTGTAGGCAAGCGGAGCGGGTTTTCTGGCATTTCCAAACAACCAATACTCATAATGCAGCAAGTATCGGAAATTACATTCCCTGCAATCTGAGACTTTTTTGTCACCTTGCAGAATTTTTTAGTGAGACACGTTTTAAGCCCTGGCAGTAATTAGCAAGTAGTATCAGGATCATTTTGTTCTAGCACTCCCCTCTGTTAAACAGTTTGCCACCTGGGCTATAATCCTAAATGCTACAGAAGTTACAAGAGGAGCCAATGTGTAATCATGCAGAAAGCAGGAATTTTTCCCCTCCTGTGTCATTGCTTTTTTCTTTTTCCTTGACTGTAGAGCTCATGAGACAGTGAAATATGGTAATAACACCATGGGTGTGTGGGTGGAGAGAAGGAGGGACAAGATAAGAGAAGACAGGAGATAAGAAGACCCAGTTCAAAAGGAAGAGGGAGGAAAGATGAAGGTTGATTGATGAATAGAACATAGAAAAAGACTGTCATGTAGAAGGAAGAATATAGAGTCTCAGATACATGAATGGGGAGAAGCAGCCCCAGCTTCCACACCTCTCTCTGGAGAAGCAGTTGCAAAGACATTAAGTTCTCCTCTCCCCTGAGAGATAGACTGGTAGATTGTAGTTGCCAAATGGAAAAAGATAAAATCCGTAAAACTGATTTTCTCCTGGTGTAGGGGAGTAGCTACCTTGGAAAGCATTCGGAGCTGTGGAGACAGTCTGTCTACATATTCAAGGTGTCCTGGGCTGCAAACTTGAAACAGCCTGAGATAAAGATTCACATTTCTGTTCCTGAAGCTCAGTGTCTAGAAGTGAGTAGGAAATTACTGGGTGTGGATTACATTTATTTAGATAGCACATCTTGTCCTCACTGTCCTGAGCCTCTGGAATGTGCTTTGATCCTTAAGTCTTTCACAGGTGCAGGTTGGTATCAGCAATGCAGAGTTTGGCTCCCGAGCCTCAGTGATGAGGGGCTCAGGGCTGGAGCCTCAGTGGTGCCGTGTACACGCCTGGGGAACGCCCGCGGGTTCACTTTTCAGGGCGCCCGGTGAATAACACAGGGCTGTAGTGGGAAGCTGCTGAGTTTACTGCTTTGAAAAGAATTGTATGAACTCTTATTTAAGTCATAAATCATCAGCTGATAAATTTGCCATCTGCTAGGCCTTAGAAAATGAATCTAAATTTACATGTGTTAGAGTATAGAAAGCGTGTCTAGGACCTCCAAGCTTATTTTTCATAGTGAAATATGTCGTGAGTTTGGTGCTTTTAGCCTCCTCATTGAACTGTAGGGAAAAAAAATAGTGTAGTTCTGACTCTTGTAAAAATCATAGATTTCCAGCCTCTCTGATACCTATCCAGTATTGGTAGCATCTTGTTTGTTTAATAGCTTGCACTTAATGAAAAATGTCTGTCCCTGCTAAAAACAGCAGTTTTCAGTCTCTGCATATTCAGACCCCAAACCTCTAATCCAAATGTATTCAAGTGATTATAAACAGAAGATATTGAATTGACAGAGTACCAGACCAGTAAAATTAATTGCCTAGCACTTTAGAGCAGATGATTGATACCAGATTTTTTTTAATAATAGTTCACATTGCTTTTCCTGCTGAAGAATAAATACATGGTTGAATTAAAATGGATGAACAAGATCATCAGTCATTTTCTTGCTATTGTATTTAACATATTGGAGTTTTAACCATTTATTCTGTCGTGTTTCTAGGGCTTTGTAAATATGATTAATACATGATTTCAAAAGCCTTTCATTGATTCAGTAACTGACTGAATTTGGCTGTAGCATTTTAATTGCGAAGACCAAATTATAACAAAAATGTAGGAAACAGAATATCTTGGAAATCTGACTCCATAAACCATTGGGGGAAACCAGTGGATTTTTTCTTCTGGAGTTTTAAAACAAATTGTGCCTGAGGTTAGGATTGGTTCCTGAACCAGGAGCATCTGCAAACAGCATTTAGGACCTCATAAACAATTTTAATAATTGTATCTTTACATTTTGACATTGCTCAGGTTCATAACAAAGCCTGAATTTATATTGAAATACAGAGAAATAAATTTCTCATTATTATTCCCTCTGGATTCCTGTTGTCAGAATGAGTGGGTGTTCACGTCAGAAGGTAGAATAAATGCTAGTGCCTTGAAATGCTGCCTCTACAGCTCCTAATGGTGTTGCACTTGTCATCCTGAGCTTTCCAAATGCTCCAGTTTTGAACTTGGAATAAATTTGCTCCACTCATAAAAACACCCACGTCTGTAGGAAGAAATGTGTGCATGTACCTTTCTTTAGTTCTCATAATGTGACATGTGTTTTCCCTCCGTAATTTTCCTCCCTGGCACTGTTTTGATGTGCCATGTGACACTGGCCATTCCTTATCTATATTCTTTCCTCTGGGCTGAGAGTTGTCATGTTTTGTTGAAAATCTTAGATGCCAGAATTTCTCTTGACTTACTATTTTTCTGTTCACATTTCTTTAATCACCCTATTAAAAAAATGATGTTTAAGAGTCATTGAATGATTCAATAGAGAACAGCAGATATGAATATTCAATTTAAAGAAAGCAAATGCTGAGAACTTTTCTAACTTTTCACAATAACAGGCATTTATTGTAAAAATAACTAACCAACAGTTGGTCTTCTGCAGGAATAGCTATTAAATACCATGGAGTGACAGTAATCATCTAGAGGAAAAGGACACAGAGTTTAAGACCCCAGGGTTTTATCATTGTTAGCACTGATTTACTGCATAGCCTGAAGTAAGTCAGTTAATGCCCATGTGATTAATTTTTCATCATGAGGTATCAGTGAGCTTCATATTCATAAAGGTTTCGGTTTTTTAAATCATTGGGAATTCAAGGATAGATGCAAGTGCAATCACTATTTGGAAAATAAAAAGCAAAAAAAGTAATGTATTAGATATCCTCTCAGTCTCTCAATTATCTTTTTATAGAGTGAGGAAAACTGTTTCTACTAGGATTGTGGATATTGCATATTGTATTCCTTTACCCATGACTGCTGTAGGAAAACTGATTGCTAATGAGGAAACAGGCACCATTTCCTACGTTCCTTTCCCTCCTAATAAAAACCAGCTCCCTCACATGCTAAGGGTTTTTGCATGCAGTACAGAGACATGTTTAAAATACAATGGTTTTAATGAACCCTTCCCTTCCATATTTTTTTTTCTGTATTTCTCTGAGCCATTGCTTCTGATTTAAACTCCAAGCATCTTGGAACAAGTGAAAATGTGATTCTGTGAAAATCAGGATATGTGCTCTGTAGCCCAGCCAGGACAGGTAGCAGTGACATCCAAAAGGTGCAAAGGAAGCCCTGGTATCCCAGCCTTCAAGGGCAAGCTGCCTCCCTTCTGGAGCTGGCATGGCCTGTGTGTGGTATAATGATGCCCAGGTCAATGACACGACCTTCTCCATAGTCAGCCAACCAGGAGTATTGCCATACTGCCTGGCACCAGCTCTGTCTCCTAAAAGCAGTGGAGGAAAGGTGTATGGAAAATCACTGCCTGGGAAACTCTCTCTTCTCCCCTTGCAGCCAGTTCTTTCATTTATTTGTTCCTTAATCCAAGTCCAGGTATAACTTTTTAGGGAACAATTTGTTAGGTAGTGTGTCACTTGGTTTGCTAGGAGCCTGGGTTAAGTGTGCAGCAGACTACCCTTGCAACACTGGTGATTGCATTAGGCAGAAACATGGAGATGGAGACTATTTGTGAGTTACACTCGTCACATAATTCCAATATTTGCTTCTGTTAATCACCAGCACAATAAAAATGTCTTGCCATGCTCTTTTGACTACTAAACTTTAACAGTCTTCATGAAATAGTCTGCCCTTTGGAAGACTTACTAGTGCCATTAAAATAGTGAGTCCAATGCCTACATATTTATAATTTACCTATGCAATTTTGCTTCTTTCTCCACTGATACTGGAGATCTCATTTTAAAAAATAATATTAGAAACTTATGACTAATAAGTTTATATAATTTATAACTTGACACTGATAACAGCTCCAACACAAACCTCTAGGTCAAAATCAAGTACTTACCAGGGATCCTAATCCGCATTTCAATCCTTCAGCCCTAATCTACAAAAGAGAAGGAAGTAATTTTGCTCAGATTTGTTCCAATGGACAAAAAAAGCAACATTTTTTGGGTGTTGTGAGAGTTGATTTGGGTTGCTTGGGAGGCCATACTTAATTCACAGAATGCCATTTTCTATAGCAATTCTTGTACTCTGAACCATTAGAGTATTAGATATTTATTCAGAATTACATGTTAGTTGTAGCCAGGTTGTTACAATGCTCAGAACTTGAACTTCCACAGGTACCTTGACAGAACATCCTAGCAGCAAAGACAGAGAGGCATGATTGTGTTAAAAAGCTGGTTAATTATCCTCAAGGTTATATGGGAAAGTCAGAGAGAACTGAATTACATGCCATTAGCAACTGAAACCCCAGTTTTATGTTAAAAAAAAGAAGGTTGATGCCTATTGTTGCTCATAAAACAAGCAACAGATTTTGATTAAAATCTGACTGCTGCTGCAAAGGAGATTGACTGGAGAAGCCCAATCCCATCAGTGCACGGGTGACATTAAATGTCAGAGTACTGAGGGAACTGGGAAGGGGGGGGAGGTTTTTCTGGCTTTGCTGTGCCACGGAGGGGCAGACCGGTTCATTCCGGCCCATGGAATGCTGCCTGGGAAGCTGCTTTGCCTTACTGCTTCTGAAAGAAGTCACTTGCAATGATTTGCCCTAATATATAAAAATCAAATTCCCGAGTACAAATGGAAAAAAACCCAGAGGGTACAGTCCTGGACCTTGAACTCCCCTTTGCATTTGGAGACCTCTTGGAGTTCCTAAATTCAAGATACTCTACAGAATCTGGGTTCTCACAAGATGGCAACTTGAAGGTCTTAGGTTTATAAGGCAAGGAAAGTTTGAGAAGGGCTGATGCTGAACTCCGGAGAGCTGATGGAATGCTTGCATGGACTCCTTGAATTTGAATTCACAGTGCAAGTGCTGTGAAACGGGAGTGGGAGTCAGGGATTGGACGGAGGGGGCTTATTTGCATTTGTCTCCGGTTTCATTGAGAGTATCCTGCATGTTTATTGAGCCGAGGATATCTGCTGTCTGCAAGGCAATGACTCTCAGTTCCTGCTGAGATGCCAGAACTGCAGGAGACAGAACTGGCTGTCTTCCAGAGGCAAGCTAACATTCCCTGTGATGCGGCAGCCTCCCATGCCGAGGTTGGCAGTCTCTCTCTGACTGCTGTGTGTGGCACCAGAAAATCTTCCAAAGAGAATTTTTTTAAAAAGAAACAACACTTTGTATAAGTAATGAGAACAGATGTGGCCCTCAGATGCCACATCTGCTTCATGTATCCTGGATACTCTTAAGAGGCCTATGTAAAAGCAGTTTAGGTATTTTGATACTAAATTAACCTGGCTCCCCTCTATCTCTTTTTTGACCCAGATGAAAGGAAGCCTCATTCTTTTCTCTTTCCCTGGAGGCCTTCCTCCTATCCCAGACACTGCCTGTGAAAACAGGTAAAAGGTGTGCATCTCCCTCAACTGTTGGTCTTGAAATGTCACCAAATGTTGATAGAAGAACCAGGAACCTCAAGAAGCTTTGCAGGCTTTTGCTTGGTAGGTATCAGCCAACAGGTTAAAAGACTGGATAGCACCTTTGGCTGAGCTGTTGGTCCTGCTGTTATCCTACAGTGCCCTTCTTTCCATCCCCTTCTTTCTTTCCTGTTAATGTATTTTTGTAAACTGTGTGCAGCTGAAGCATCTGGTCTCCTCCAGGCTGCTTCTTGCTCTTGGTTCCTTCAGTTCTCTGAGGTTAAGATAAAAACCAGCTCCAAAGTATGGAATAATGTGGTATTTTTAGTGATGGACATTTTCAGCATTTTTAATGCCTGTCTGTCTGCAGAGCTTAGATGTGAGGGTATGTGCCTCCTGGAACTGTCTTAGGTGAGCTGGGTCAGGGAGAGCTGCGAGCTCTCCCCCTTTCTCATGGCAGGTTTTGGATATAAGATATAAGCGGGCAGCAGGGCTTGGTGTTTCATAGCTGTCTAGGCAGGCTGCCTTTCAGTTCACATTTGCTCTGTGTAAGACAGATGGGCACAGCTCTATCTACAGCTGATATCGCTGGTGGGATGGGCTGGGGGGCAGAAGAGAAGTCATGTGGTCAGAAATCTGCCCAACCCTCCTACTGAACACAAGCCAAGAAGGGCGTGCCTTCCTGATGGCTGCATGACAGGTGGCTGCACACGAATACACACTGGTACAACTCCTAACTGTGTTTGATTAAATGGTGTTCTTCACTCACTTTATCCACTTTTCTACTTGGTTCATGTACAGCATTCACTTAGTGTTATTTCCTGAATGGTGGTCTCAGTGCAGATAGCAGACACAAGAAACAGCAGAGGAGAAAATTCCTTCCACAGGAAAGAGACAGTTTAAAAATAACATCACCCCTGGAGGAGGCAGTAGTTGACACGGGAACTTTTCAACTCTCTTCATTTGCTAATGTTGTAAAGTTGGCAGCATTGGTGACAGCCCTCTAAATACATCATGGGTTTGGTTTGTTTTTCTTTTAAATAAGTAATCCATCAGAATGGCAAAATACCTTTGGAAAGAAGAGCATTGTGATATTAAGTTCATCTAGAAGTTACAGAGAAAAACACAGCCTGAATGTTAATTGTTTTTCTTCAATGCCTTCTGCTGATATTGAGAGCTTAGTAGAGCTCAATAGTGCTTTCAATTACTTGGGTGTAAATACAGAAAATTACAGTGGAATTGGTCCAGATTTACATAAGGACAAATAAGATCTTAAGAAATGTCTGTATAGTTTCCTTTCAGGCTTTAGATATAATTATCTTAATTAGCCTCTCAATTCAAGGGTCTAATTTCCACCATGGTTAATGAAGAGCACTTCATTATACTTGGTGACTGAATTATCTATCTTGAATTATCATTTTTAGGGAATATTTTGAAGAATCCTAACGAGAAAAAAAGCCTCAGAGTTCTCCAGCTTTATTTTTCCAAATATAAAGACTAAATATAGAATGTGTTCCCCAGAAAATGTGAGTGACAAGGATTAGTAATTAATGAACAACATGGCTCATTTACAGTCCTACCAGCACAGAATTCACTGTGGCATGGAGAATATCAAACAAAACAACTGGGTTGACTTCCATGCATTTAAAACAATGAGGAATAAAGGCTTAATTCAGACTAAAACTCCAAAAGCTCCCTGGATTTAGTTAAGAGTAATGAAAACATTGAAATAAGCTGAACCCATAATTTTAAAAGGCTGAAAATTAATTAATTAAATCCCAAAAGTATTAAAAGTTGTTGTTGAAAATGAAGCTGTGTTCTGTCACAAGACTTTGCTCAAAAAAATACTTTTCAAAAGGCCCACCAAAACCCAGGGATTGTGTTTAATTGTCAGTGTTTTAAATCCCTGCCAGCCCATTCTGAGAGGTGGTACGCTGTGACTAGGAGCAACCCACCGAAACTATGGTGTTTCTTAGCAGCTGATAATTTTTGCATGGTTTTCTTTTAAAACAGATTTCAGAACTGGGTTGCAGGGGCCCCAGTTCCTCAGGACCCATTTAGAAAGGGAGCATTTTAGGCTCGATGCCCTGGGCAGGCATGGAAAGCAGAGTAGGGCAGTGCTCCCAGGCAGGCTGTATCCTGTGCCCCGTGCTATCGGCAGAGGAAGGTGCACTTGTGCAGCAGCTGCTGCAGGGGCTCAAGGCTACTGAGGTGAGTGATGGCAGTGGCTCTGAGCAAGGATGGCAGAGCACGCTCCAAACTCCTGTGAGGGGACGCCAGGCAAATGCAGCCGTGGCATGTGGCACTCAAGTGCTACAACTGCCTTCACATCTTGCTGTGTGTATAGCACTCCTGCAGTGCCAGCAAAGGAGCAGCAAGCCTCAAATGTCCAGAAATTATTGATCAAATAAACTATGAGATCAAATAACCTTTAAATGACTGGCATATCTCCAGTTTTTGAGACTCATACTGCAGGCATGCTTTTGCAGCATAGTCATAAAATAACATGGTAGCTTGAGCAGGAATTGCTGTCCTTCTCAACAGAGGTGATATGAATGACCCAACCAAAGCGCTCCTACTCACCATCTTAAAGTATTCTTAAAGTATTGTATCCTCAGAACTGGCCCTTTCCCTGATACCACTTTGGTTTGTTCCCCACAGTTGATTTCTTTGAGCACAACCTGCTATTTATGCCTGCCCAGTCATGCTTCTGGAAAAGAAGTTGGTACCTCCAGTGGCTGTGAATAGGAGGAGTTCATGTGTTTTCTGCCTTCTCTCCCCTTACAGAAGTAGCCTAAGTCATTGGAACTTTGAGTTTCATTGTGTACATCTGCTTTGCTTCAGGCATAAATCACCCACAGCAGGCATTTGCTGCCTGCTACACTACAAAGCATCAGGCATTATCTGTAAGCACTGCACACCGGTTTGTCGCAGTTCAGTAAACAATGTACATGGCTGCTGTGCTCCAAGTGAGTCAGAGACCTAGAAATGAGCTGTTACTAAACAGCAGGGTACAAACTAGGCCTTTCTTTACTGAGCCCAAGCATATAAAGCAAGTTATTGCTGTAAATATTTCTCTCTCTGGCCTTTTCTTCACTGCAAAAAGAGGTATTTTCCTGATGTCTGTTAGAGACTCAAACCACAAACATATATTTTCTTGTTTATTGTATCTTTTTAATCTGCCAGCTCCTGTGAAGCTAATAAGAATGAGAAGGGCACCTTTTCTCATGTGTGCTTTTGTCCACAGTGTACCGAGGACAGCAGCTTTAACTTTGGAAAGCTAAAGCCACATTTTCACATTTCTTTTTTTAACTTGTTAGGAAAAAATCTTTACAATACTTGTGCACTAACTTGCTAATAATCCTATGTTCATAAATCCACTGAGTGAAGTGATGCAGGATGAAAACCTCACCTTCAGGTGCCATCAGGAGCTGGGCCTGAAGGAGGAGTTAGAACCCCTGCTGGCACTGCTGCCTCCTGCCAAACACTGACCCTGCTTTTCCCCTGTGCTTCATTCCCCCTCTGAGCTGATGAGGAAGCAGCTGGTGTAATGGGCATTTGGCTTGTTGCTGTGCCCCAGCAGCCCTTGGCATCAGAAAAGCACAAGGATAGGGTTACTGCTGAAATCTCCAGCCTTTCCTCTGGTAAAGCCATGGATTAAGCAACAGGAGTCTCCTCAGGTATGTGTGAATGATGTAATCAATGGAAAGCAGATTCCCACTTATTTTTGATGGCTGACAACAGATACCTTGCTGTGCATCACCTTCCCACCCAATTCTCTGTCTTCTGACTACCCTTGCCCAGCCTACCCCTATTTTTTCGTAACTTTGTTTTTTTTCCCTTCTGGTTTTAATTTAATCCTTTTCTCAATAAATAAACAAAACCTTCCTGTAAAATTTGCTCTGCGTGAATGAATCATTGTCATGCCTTTTCTCCCTTGCCTTTAATGAATGTTATAAGATGAACAGTGTTGCCCATGTTAAATAAATAGAAAATAATTAAGAAAACAAAGTGAAAGAGGCCAATCTTACTATCCATTTTCTCCTGACTGTAAGACAACTGTAGGAATCATGAGCTATCAGCCATGTCTGGCCTGCAACCAAAAATCTTCCTGAAAAGTGGGAGCAACCTTCTCATACCTCTGCTGTGGAGAGGCAGCACGCTTACCAGATACAGAGATTGTGGACAGTAGCTGCTGGCACAGATGCTGCCAGGGAATCATGCACAGTTGAGTAGTAAGGCAAACTCCAGGAAAACTCTACCTATAATTAAGTAATTCCTGCCTGAGCAATTGGCATCAAGCAAGTGAGAAGAGAGGAACTGACTGGCTTAAAAGAGAGGCAGATTAACTGGCTTAATTCTGGGGGGGTTTGGTTGGGTATTTTTGGCTTTTTTTTTTGTTCATCTTGACTTTTTTTTCCTCTTTCCCTTTATTCTGCCTTGTGCACCTACAACTCTTCATCTCTCCTTCTCTCACCCATCCCTGAGATGACAAGCAGATATTACGCACTGTCAGCTCATTTGTTCCAACAATTTCTTCCTCCCATGAAACTGAATCTGGAATAAAACTTTGGGGAACTGACCCCAGATGAGTGCATGTGCAAAGTCTATGCAGTGGTGGTCTCAGGAGAGTGCAACTCCTTCACCTCAGATGGGGTAAATCCATTCAGTTGTAGCTTGCCTGCTGCCACATTTTGGTTGTAATAAACCCAGGACACCTGTACATTACTTAGGGCTTGCCTCCACATTTGCAAAGGGCTGCTGTGCTGAGAGTACCACAGACTGGCCAGGCCCAGTGCTTGGAACAGGCTGCCTGCTCACTGGTGTCTCCTCCTGAGGTGTTTCCACATTTTGCATGGCCCAAAGCAGCAGCTTTGGTCTCAAAGGAGGGATGTAGGTGCAGGTGGGTTGGGGGAAGCCGCTTGCCTGCACCTCTTGCACCAGGTCTCCACAGGAAGGCTGCAGCAGGTACCAGGAAACCTGCTTCAGCTGGGTTTGAATAAACCTTATCACTTAGACCTGGGAAGCACAACTGCAAGGAAGGAAGGCCTCCCACAGCAGTCTTTTGCAGCAAATTTTCCTGTTCTTTGTACATGAGTCCGGACCTGTCCTACCCTATACTTGTGTCAGTTTTAACACCTGAACCCATCTGCACATAATAAAAGCATCTATTCCCTGAGAAAGTTTCTGAAGAACACATGTGAATTCACTGAAATGTGAATTTGTGGGGTTGCTTCAATGCAGAGTTCCTTTCCCCTGCTAATTAAGGCCACAGTGGTGGCACAAGCCTTAGTGCTCAGGCAGAAATTGCTGTACAGCTCATGAGTGGCTGATCCAAATGAGCTCCTTGGTTCATCTCCCCTAGAACTGACCTGAAGGCTGGAGTGTTTCAGGCAGGCTCTAGGAGACCTCTGCCTGCATGGTGCCCATGCACGGCTTTGGGATTTCTGGTCTCCCAGCTGAACATCCAGCTTGGTCCTTCCTTCAGCCTTCCAGAAGGGGAAGAGGGGAAGGAAATTCATATGAAAGTGCTCAAGGCCAGGCTGGATGGGGTTTTTGAGCAACCTGGTCTAGTGGAAGGTGTTCCTGCTCATGGCAGTGGCATTGCATTAGATGATCATTAAGGTCTCTTCCAGCTCAAACCATGAGGTGATTCTGCCAGTGAACATTGCTCTTTCTGCTGTGTCACCTCAGCTTTGCTGAAGAATTGGCTGCCAGAGGGAGCTGCGGGCCTGGCAGAGGGGCAGGACACGCTGTGCTCCGGCTGGCAGCCAGCGCCGCCCCTGCCAGCTCGGCCTTACTCATGGGCAGCACGGCCATCCTGGGACACCTCAGCAGGCCCGAGGCACCCACGTGGGGGTGAGCAGTCGTGACTAGAGTAGCAATTCCTAAATTAGCCAGAGAACTCCTACGCTTTGGCCACGGGGCACAAAAGGCATATAACCTGCTGTCCCAAAGGCACATAACCTGCTGTCCCCAGGGATGCTGCAGCCAGACTCAGATGTTGCCCAAGGCAATGGAGAGGGAGCTTGTGGGGGTGTGCAGTTGTCTCATTGCTTGGTGGTGCTGATCTCCTGGTTTCTGCACCTCTGGAGCACCATGTTTGCCCAGGAAAGTCTTGGCACCCGACGGATCCTGTGCAGGCAGCTTTGTGTGTGCACAGAGCCTCCTGCCTCTGGCACAAGGTTCTCTGCCCACTCTGGACCACACACAGGAAGAGTGCACGTGTGCACACATGTGACCAGAAACAGGTATGTGTAACAGCAGCTGAACCAGCTGTGCAGGTCAATGCTCTCAGTCTCAGTGAACAGCTCCTCCTCTGCCCAGTCAGGTTTCGGGAGAAGTCTAGTACCTGATGGGAAGAGGTAGGGATTCAAAGCAGCAGGAAAATGTTCAGCAAGGGCCGTGCAGGCATCTGGAGACCTGTGCTACTCCAGTCATTGTTTTGGACTGTAAACAAAGAGCAGGAGTGCCATGGTGTTCTGAGGAGTGCTACACTGCAATTTGAATGCTGTTAATCTCTCATTTCCCATTGCTGGTCAGTTGGAGACTAGGAACTGGCAGTGGGAAAGTGATTTAGAAGGTCAGCTCTGCTGTGTTGGAAGTTTTCACCTTGCATCTTCTGAAGGTGAGGACACACAGGTGACCAATGGAGGTTTGGCTCACACAGACTCCTTAATTCACTTTCTGCTTAGTAAGTGCTATCACTGCACCGTGGCTGTTGTGAAGCTCCAGCAAAGCCTCAGCATTGCTGACTCCAGCTTGGTTAGCAGGAGTTCCACAGCAGCTTTGATTCTAACCAAGAGAGCTGTCAACCTGCTCCCTGAGAAACTGCCCGAGGGGTACAGATGGAATGTCTAGATGGGGGTACTTGGCAGCTCATCCCTTGCTTGGGAGGCTGGTCCGGAAAAAAAACCACCTAACACGAAATCTCTGTCTGCCTCGTGTTGAGGAAGTGTGTCTATGCTGCCCTGAGAGTAGTCTCCTCTGAACTCCTCTGAGCAATGCCTCCTGGTCCTTGACAGCTGAGATCAGTGACCTAGGCTGGCTTCGGAGGCTGCATAAACAACAAAATCACAGCTGAGCAAAAGCAGCCCATCTGTCCTGAGCTCCAGCTGACTCTTGCTTTGTTTTGACAAGATGCCCTCCCAATGGTGTTGGCCATTGCCAATCTTTCTTTGTTTGTTTCTCTCCCTTATCTCAAAAGAATTACTCTTGTGCTATTGCTGTTGCCCAAATGCTTAAAAACCATCTTGAACATCCTTGTTATTTGCTAGAAAGAAGAGCCTGCAGGACATCCGTTTGCCTTCAGCCCCAACCATATCAGCCAAAAGCAGCTGCCCAGGCTGTTCATTGGACATGAAGCCTCCACTATTAAGATGTGTGTGTCCTCCAGAACTGGAAAATAGGACTGTCACGCTGGTCTTGTTAAGCCTTTTGGGCTTTCAGGAGGAATATGGATCTTCCACTTCAGCTGGCTTATTCTTTGACATCAGAGCCTGTGATGTGCTCTGATAGTGGTGATGCAGCATCAGACCCTACAGGGATGTCTGCCCCAATCTCAGCTCTGCTGCTGCTACCTGTCTGTGGGCCCTTGGCTGCTCTGAGTCCTCACCATCAGGGACAGCAATCACCTCCTGCAGCATGCAGCCCCTTGACCCAGAGTGGTGGCTCCAGGGGCTCGTGCTGTTGTGGTTGGCATGGCTCACTGCTGCTTGCCCAGGGCCAGGGGGCTGCAGGTCCACCTGTAGCACCATCCTCAGCAAAGGACAGTGGCCGCAGGTGCTGTCTGTCACACATTTGGAGAGGTGACTCACCCACAGTGATTCTCATTTTACCCTTCTGAAGCTCAGTACAGACTAAAATTAAAGGTATCTGGAGGTCAGGTTCCTTCAGGACATTCCTGGCTGGGATTGGAGGTTACCGAGGCTGCTGCATCTCCTGATGGACTGCCCAGGTGCTGATGGTTTTAATGCTGCTCTCAGGACCTCTGGACTAGAGTCATTCTGCAGTATGGATTACCTGGCACATGCCAGCCCCGAGGATATGGCCTTCATTATGAAGAAAGGCAATTTGCCCAAGGCAGGAATGCTGGCTAAGCCATGTTTACCAGCACAATCTCTGCCAGATCCTCTGGTCTTGGGAAGATGAACTGCTGGTATCTGATCCAGTGCAAGAAGCAAAAGCCAACCAAACAAGTCCACCTAATCCACCTCCAAAAATATCCCCTGGCTGTAAGAGGAAAGGCCCCAGGAGTTGCTGGCTGCCTGTTTCCATGTTAGCACATGGAAAGAGAAAAACACAAACCAAGAGGAGGGGAGTGTGGGGGCATGCAGGGTGTTTCTGGGCTCCCCCCTTAGGCAAGGTTGAAAGGTGAGCAGTCCTGAGGTGAAAGCAGAGCTGTGGTTTCACTGCAGGGTGGTTTGCCAAGTCACCCACTGTCCCTGCCAGCTCTTGTCCTTGTCCTTGGAGCATGTCTCCTCCAGGATTGCTTATACTGGCTTTTCCCTGTCAGGTTGGAAAAAACATAAATTCAACTCTTTCTGCCTGGCAGACCTCTGCAGTTTCCTCATCTTTATTGAGATTCAGAACTGAAGCAGACATCATGCATTAAAAGAAGTAACCAAATGAGTTTCCGGAGTTCAGACTCCTTGGGGGAGCAGCAGCATCAATTTGCAAAGTTTGATAAAATACTCAGTCCTAAGATTGAATGATGCTACATGTGACCACGGGTGAAGGGAAACTGCTTATATGAGCACACAAAAGGAGCTGACTTGTTGCCCCCATTCAGCCAGGACACACTGAGAGGGAAGGGAGCTCAGGGATGAGTGGTCATTGCACCACTGCCTCCAAAGAGCAATCTGTATATAAAAGCAAGTGAAGTCTTTCCCTGGTTTTACCTTCTTTTGATATTTTGCAAAACTGAAATAAGTCAGAAGCCACAGCAATCTTATTCTGGTGAGCTATTTAATCCTTGCTCAAGGAAACAAGTATTTTCAGCCATGACTGCTCCAAGATGTGTCAGCAGTGCCAGCAGGGACCTGAAACCATTCTTCCCTCTCTTTAGGGCAGAAGGAGAAATTACTCTTTCCTCAGTACTCAGAACCCTGTTATAGGGCCCAGGCTCCCAAAAGGGCAAAGCAGAGTACAGTCCCGTGCCTCATGTCCCCTGCATCCAGCTGCTCCTGCAGGCAGCCCCGCTCCCCAGGGCAGCAAGCAGCCATGTGCCTCCCAGGGGCCTTGGGGTGAGAAGCACTTGGCCAAGGAAACCCCAGCCTGTGCAGTTTGACTTGCAGAGCCCAAAGCAGGATAGCCCTGGGATGGAAAAAAACACAGCTCCCTGCAGACCTTGTCCTCTGCACTTAAACCAGCCTGCGTACTGAGGGCTCTTCTAGCCAAACAGTGCCATTCTCATGCCTGGGACTTCACTGTCGTGGTTTGATGCTGGCCAGATACCAGGCACTCATGAAAGCTTCTCACTCACTCCCCTCTGCCGCTGTGTCCAGAGGAGAGGAAGTTTAATAAGGGGTTCATGAGGATAGGCAGAGAGATCACTCATTAAATACCACCAACTTAGAGATATTAGCTGGCATGGCTGGCTGATGGGGATGAAGGCAGCTGGCTGATTGTGTGCTTCTCATAGCACATGATTAAATACATACAGTGCTTCCTTGCTCTGGAGTTTGTCTATATGTGCTGGAAGGCATTTGGAGACAATTAGCTAACCAGGTGGCTCAGTGCCCTCCGTGTGTCTGACTATGCAAAGGACTGCTTTATACAACTCAGAGGTCTCTCCTCCTTGGGAGTTCTGAGTCTGCCCCCACCAAAGGATGTGGGAAAGCTCTCATGGGACTCCTGAATGCAGGGACAAAGCACTCAGCAGTCTCTATGCTCACCAGAAGTGTTAGAGCAAAGTGAACATCCCTTGGCATCAGAAGACAGGCTCTGTCAGGAGAGCTCATAGCTTTTATTAGACGATCAGACACAGGCAGGAGAAAAGAGCAGGCAAGTTTTGGGGCATTCGGGTGTCTCCATTTTTTTCTGAGTGTATTGTTTGTTATAAGAGACATGACTCCTCCTTGCAAATCTTGCTTCTCCTCTGACCTTAGACCACGGCAGTGGCAACAGCCTTCTTTGGCATTGTATCCTCCTTCATAGAAATATAGTAGTGAACAAAAAATGGTGGGCACCAAGTGCTCCAGAGAGGACAAGTGATATGAAGAGGAAACATCATTGTGACTAATGAAAAAAATAAAATCCCACTTTTCTGTGCCTTTCCAACTGTTTCTTGGGAGAGAGACAGCCAAGAAGAAGGGTACTGGCTGTGCTCCGAGCCTGCTTTTGTTCTGAAAGCTTCCAACAACAACTGGGGTTTATTTTTGTCCATAATGATGATTCCTGTCCTGCCCTGAACTAAGCAGTGTTAAGCCTGAACTGGGATGTCCTTGCTCAAGACTGTGGCATTTTGTTCTCCTTCTATCACTGACAAGCAGATAGTCACAGAATCACAGAACATGCTGAATTGGAAGGGACCCACAAGGATCATTGAGTCCAACTCCTGGCCCTGGACAGGAACATCATTAAGAGTCACACCACATGTGCCCAAGAGCATTGTCCAAACACTTCAACTCAGACAGGTTTGGTGCTGTGACCACTTCCCTGGAGAGCCTGTTCCAATGCCCAGCCACACTCTGGGTGAAGAACCTTTCTCTAATATCCAGACTAAACCTCCCCTGACAGAACTTCAGGCCATTCCCTCAGGTCCTGTCACTGGGCACCACAGAGGAGAGATCAGTGCCTGCCCCTCCTCTTCCCCTCATGAGGAATTTGTAGCTGCCATGAGGTCCCCCCTCAGTCTCCTCAACAGCCCAGATGACCTTAGCCACTTCTCACAGGGCTTCCCCTCAAAGCCCTTCACCATTCTTGTTGTCCTCCTTTGGGCATTCTGTAATAATTTAATTTCTTTCTTGTATTGTGGTGACCAAAATTTCACACTATTCAAGGTGAGGCCGCAGTGCAGAGCAGAGGGGACAATCCCCTCCCTTGCCCAGCTGGCCATGCTGTGCCTGATGTCCCCAGGACAGGGTTGCCTCTCCTGGCTGCCAGGGCACTGCTGACCTGTGTTCAATTTGCCATGGATCAGGATCCCCAGGTCCTTTTCCATGGAGCTGCTCCCCAGTGTCTCATTCCCCAGTCTGCACATCCAGGGCTGTCCTGTCCCAGGGGCAGAATCCAGCACTTTTCTGTGTTGAACTTCATGTGTTTGGTGATTGCCCAGCCCTCTGCCATGTCCAGGTCTCTCTGCAGGGCCTCCCTGCCTTCGAGGGAGTCAGCAGCTCCTCCCAGTTTTGTATCATGTACAAACTATTGTTTGAAGCTGCTCTGCAGTCTGCTGCTATTCCACTCAATCCTCCTGAAGCCCATCCCTCAGTAATTGTTTACACAAGCTACCAAACTCCTCCACAGATTATATGTATATGAGAGCACACATTGACACATGCACATTGTTGTACACATCACCTGAGTACCTGCTTTGATGTACAGCAAACAAAACCCATGCAAACAGCCAGTCAAAATCATCAGCCTGTGTTTTTGACCTTGTCCTCCTCCTGCTATAAGCAGTACTCTCAGAAATGTCTCTGAGTTTTCCTGATCACTGCCACGGAAAATGGGATGAAAATCCCCACATTTTAGCTTATGCAGAGCCAATGTGTGGTGGTTTGGCTTCAGAGACATCTAGTATGAAAAGGCCCTTGGTCTGGGCACATCATACCTTTGCCACCCTAACTCTGCTGTAGAAATCAGTTCAGATGATTAAGATTTCAAGTTAGCTTAGCATTTTTCAGAGGAATCAATATTTCACTTGGATGAATAGACATATGCCCCCTTCAGCAAGATAGCTTTGGATCAGGACCATATTTACTAGAGACTAAGCTCCCAGTACCCACTGAAATTGAAGTGAGTCAAACGCTGTCTTGTAAAAGAAACACATTTGTCACTTGAATGTATTTTCAATGTCTAATGCTAATCTTTCTCATTGTTCACAAGAGAACTGTCTAGTAAATTACTGCTAATTAAAATAATTTTCTAGACAAAGAAGACTATTACATTTCTCTTGCTCAGGTGAGGCTCAGAAATGACACAAAATGAAACCTGAAGCACAGAAGGAGGGAAAACAGCCCATTGGGAGAAGCAGCTCTGAGAGAGGTGATGATGAGCAGAGGCTGAAGCAAGAAAATCCTCAAACTGACATTCACACAGAAGCTTTTCAGCATCCCCACAGAGCTACAGAGGAAGATCTCACCCATTTTTGGATGGAAATTTTCCCCACATGACTACAAACCTACAGCCCATGGAGATGTTGTACAATGCCCCGGCCCTTGATTCATGGATTTCCCAGGAGAAAGACTGGGGCAAGCATCCAGCCCCTTTTCCAGCTTTTTGACCAGCCAAAGGGGCTATTGTGTGTTTTGCAAGGTTGAATACTGCCTTTATTGTTTTTTTGCACCAGACAATGTTTTCCCCTTTGCTAGCTGGCCACAGCCCTTCTGGAGCTTGCTAGTTCCAGCACACCTGGATTTCTGATAAGCAGTTGTATGCAAATATTAAAATACAAATGGAGGCTTTTGCTGCACTCCTGTGTGTTTGTTGGAAACCTCTCAGAAAGCACATTGAATACTGAATTTTTTCCATCACTGCTTTCAGCACTTTCTTGACATGAAAGTGATGTGATAAAAAGTGTTTTCAAGGACACTTGAGTGAAGTGCATCACTCTGTGTCATCTCTCCGGTAGAAATTCCCCAAATGGAATAACTTAAGATTTTTTTGCATAGCTTGATGACTGTCAGAAGTCTATTCATCTCAGCTTTGCAGAAGGTTGTGGATATTTTCACAAAATATATAAAATAGGCCAGATGATATTCAGGTCACACTAACCTCTAGAAGAATAAATGCTTGTTTTGCAGGGTGTTTTGCCACAAAATAACAAAGAAGCACTAAAAAGAAATGTAATGCAGAGGATCACCAACCTGCAGGAAAAAAAGCAGGAAAGATCACTAAAGTGACATTTAGTAAACTATTCTGACTAAAGACTACAGAACACCTGCTGCAGCATCTGAATTTGCATACCACAAATTAAAACAAATCAGCTATGCCTGAGCTGTCATCTGTTCTGTTATGAGAACAGAGCCTTGCCACTTCCTCTGTTCCTGGGCTGGATGTCCTGACACGGCTTTTTCAGGAGGACAAAGTTTTAGCTGGCACAAGCTACCCTGGCCTTCTCAGCATCTGGCACTGCAGATGATTTGCTGACAGCTGATGGGCACAAGCTGCAGATCCTCCCCCCAGCAATGTTTTTGAACAGCACTGGGGATGTATGAGGACAGAAACATGGATCTAAGGAATGGCAAATTCCCAACAGGGTCTTCTTGTCACCTCACAGCTGTCTAGGCCCAGCATCAGTCCATTTTCTCTCCAGCTACACTGAAGCATAGTTTTATTGGTAATGCCCTCACTGGCTTGTCTGTTCTACTGAGTTGTTGCCTGTGGTGCCTGGCTGCTGTATCCATTTTGGCACAGGGGGTGTTGCATCCCAAGCCCTGCAGAGGCTTTTTGTGGAGCCTCTCACTTTACCGAAGGCCAGAAGTAGTAAACACTATCCATTGATTTGTCACATGTGGAGAACAAGTTTTCAACCAAATTCAGGGCCAGACACCTCTGCAGAAGCAGCTAATAGCCCAAAGGGACTAGTCTAAGCAGATTGTCCAGGCAATGCATTAGGGGCAGCAAAGTTTTAGGAGGGTTTGTCTCCATTCTGTAGCTTAGGAGTTTAGGTAACTTCCTGCAGAGAACATGGGAAACATTAGGCATGGCTTGGATTTGAATCTATGTTGCTTGAACCCTTCTCTGACTTCAGCACACAAAGGCCACCTATAAATCTGAAATGATAATGAGCACAGAAATAGAACCAGCCCAGCCTGTTTTTGCCCAGTGCTGTTGCACACCTCAGCACACCTCCGGGTGCCAGCATTGGGTGCTGGGCAGCACCGTGACAGGAGAGTGACAGCAAAGCAATAAATCTCTTCAGACACAAGTTACCATTCATGGTCATTAAATCAGAAGAGTCAAGCATAAAATAAAGAGCTCTAATTTCTGATGGATGTGTCTCAAGCAGAGCTTTCTGCTGCCTGCAAATCAAAGCATATGGATACTTTAAACAAAAAGCCCCAGCTGGATGTGGGAAGATTCCATTCAGCATAACCACAGGACTATTTCTGGAGAATTTGCCTAGCACGTGATTTGGCCCCTGTTGCTCACCAGGCATGGCACAACATCTACCTGGTCAGCAATCATGGTGACATAAACCACTGCCTTGTCAAAGTTGTCTCTCCTGTGGAAGATGCTTATCAGTGGCACAGGACAGCCTGCAAAGGCTGGACCCAGCCTGTTTTTGACAAATTGCCAGTATGTGTGCTGGATTACCCCCATCATCCAAGTAGCATTCAGATTAGGGGTTTGAGCACCTCATGTCTCTGAGCTGCTCAGCCATTGAGGCACCAGCCTGACAGGGACATTTGCTCTGAGCCATCCCTGTGGTGTTGAGCTGCTCAGCTGCTGTATCAGCCACAGCCAGCCAGAGTGGCCAGTGTGGCTTTACCTGCCTTGCTCCTACGTGCAGAAGGCCCAGAGCCTCCATACATCAAAGTTCTGTTGCTGTTTCTCCTCCAGTACTTCCAGGGTTGGCAATGCAGACCCATTTACATCTGGCCTCTGTGGATCCTGCAGGATGAAGGCTCTCCTAGGGTCATGTGCAGTCACCAGGTGACTTTGCTGGGTTTGTGAACTACAACCATGGCCTTTCCTGCATGCCAGGCTGTAAACAGGCTCTTTGTAGTAAGATGGGATTTTACTTCAGGCTGTTCCTAACTGATGCAATAAGCAATATAATTGAAACACCTTCACTGGGTGATTTTTATGCCCAGAATTAACAAAAATTTAAAGTCATATGGCTTGAGCAACATCTTTCATTATATGTCTCGAACATAAGTCACTAACACAGTGTGCACAGCAGCTGGTACTGTGTTGCTAGCCCAACCTCCAGCCAAGCAAAGTCTCTCTCACCACAGTTTAGGTTTGGTATCAGAGTAGGAATGATTTTGTACTATAGTTTTCAAGCGTGGCGGCTAAATTTAATGTGTTGGGTTTTCCTCTTTTTGTCATATTCTGAAATCCATGGAGAACTCCTGACTGGCTTTTGGCAGAGTGCTGAGTTAACCCTTGTGATTCCACCCTCATCTTTCTTCCTCCTTCTCACTGATGGAGGAAAGTTGTATTTTTTTTTTTTTTGGTCCTTCCCTACTCTTACTACTCTTGCCCAGGAATGACTTCAAGGAAAATCGGGAAGACCTCAGGTGGCTTTTCTTCATCCACCTCTGCCTCCAACTGTGCCTCCACAGTTCTGCCTCCAACTGTGGCAAAATAGGCACAGAGCCAGCCTGCCATCTGGAGCTCCTGCTGGCCAGGCAGGAGCTGCCTCTCTCGGGCACTGTCTGCAGGGCTCATGGCACTGATGCAGCAGTGAGGTTGAGACAGAGCTGAACTAGATTTGTCTCTTTATTCATGTAATAACATGTTTAGCCAAAATGAGGATGCATTGCTCAGCTGTGGGGGAGCCCAGCCCTCATTTATTCTTCCTTGCAGCAAGGATGAGTATGCCAATGTCTGGACTAAGGGCTTGGGCTGAGCACAGTGCTGGATTGCACGAGTTAAGGGCAGTGAGGTAGATCACAAGTTGTGTCTTTGCAGGGCACCAGGGCTTTAAAGATTCATTGTTTTTCTCTTGGAGCATATTTGGTACATCTATATCTGATATCTGCATTCAGTTCAACCTAAAATGTCTCTTGAACAGGGGTAGGATCTGTCAGTTTAATCAATAAAAGGACTAAAAATGGAATTTTTGAAGCAGCTGCAGGAGACTGTATAGCGCATCATCAGCTTTGCACCAACATTGTTAGTACTGTTCTTTCCTCAGTAGTGACAGAGAGCCCATGTTGGCTGGTAGCTGGCCCTCCAGTTCTCAGAGGCCATGGATCACCAGTGACATCAGAGACTTTTCTAAAATTGGTTCAGACTATTAAAGGAAGGGCTGTGGCAGAAAGAGGAATGAAAAAGTGACAAGCTGGTGACATGTTCATTCAGTTCCTCTTTCTCTCCAAATGAAGACGCATGTAACTGAACTTAAAGAGACTGCTGAAAAAAGTCATGTGGAGACCATCAATTATGAATCATCCAAGGAGATGAGCATCCAGCAACAAACTTTCTGAAGAACTAATATCTCCTGTTATTACTGGATTATCTCCAATCCCAAATGTTTCTGAGTTGTGTTCTAGTGATGACCCCTACTCAAAGAATTTGCAATCCAAGTGGGAAAATCAGATGGGGAGTTGGGAGATGTCCAAATCTCCTTTTACTTGCTCTGCCTGTGGCCTGTCTCTGATGTTGGCAGGGTAGGCAGAGCCCCTGGAACCTTGCTGTGGGTAGGGGCTAGCAAGCTGTGCGTCCTGGCACTGCCCTGTGCTACCACACTGCTCTGGATGCCATGCAGCTCATGCCCAGCTGTTAGGAATGGAGCACAAGGCCTGAAAAATGGGTGCTGGTATCCCTGGGCAAACAGATCCACAGGTCAAATTCCCATTGATTTTGACTCAATGAGTCGGGTGACTGCTCCCCGGGCAGTCAAGCACTTGGAGAAACATGAAAGATGTTTTATTCCTGCTCAATGACTTGCAAACACTTGAGCTCTGCCACAAATGCCACTTGTGCTGCCGAGAGGCAAAATATTGAAGGCAGCATTTTGCAGAAATTATGTTTCCCTATTAAATGAAAACCACTACTGTCTCCTCGCCTGTTACTTGCCTCTGACAGGCAGCACATATTGCTTGAGCTGCTCAGGGTTTAGAGTTAGGAGTTCCTGCTGTGAGCCCCATCCTTCCTCTGCCAGCCTCTCACTCTCTTCTCAAGCACTCCTGCCTGCTGCCTCCTTCTCAGCTGTTACTTAACGACCTGCCAGCTGAGTTGCCCAAGGAGACTGAATAAATGTTAACCCCGCAATATCTTCTAGCCCTTAGGGCTCTGATCCTGCGGTGTTCATTTACACATAGGCAGCAAAAGTAGTCATGAATTCGGGGGCTGTGGAAAGGAGACCGCCCGTGGGAGGGAGCCCACTGGGTGCCATGCCCTGCTTTCATTGCAGTGGGACACAGAGGCACAGAGCAGCTGTGGGTGCTGCGAGTCAGCCCCTCAAACAGAGAGCTCAAATGAGTTATTGCAAAGGTGGATCAGGCCGTGCGGTGTGCTGTGGTCAAGGGCTGGAAGATGGAGTGATAATAGAGGATTATGAAGCAAGGCTATAGAGTATATTAGGGTGCATATTTGTATGAGTACAAAATAGAAAGGGTAAAGAGGTTGTGAGGAAGCAGCAGGGAAGAGCTCAGCCCATGCATGTGAGGTGGGGGAAGTGCTTGCATACTCTTGTTCCTTTTTGTCACATCATTTATTCATCACAAAGTGCTCTTTAGCATCTGTCTTTTTGGGTTGGGGGAATTCTGACACAGTGTCATCAAAGCATTTCAGTAATGCTTATTTCCATCTGAAAGGCAAGAAGGAATTTTAGGTGGGTACAACACCGCACACCTAGTGCAATTCCCCACTTGGGTGGGGAAAGGCCCTTTTTAATGCTTTGCCTTTATGTTTCCCTGCAGGGATCCCTCAGAGCATCGTTTCACCTGTGTCCCAGAGGTGCATCCCCCCCTGACCCTTGCCTGCACCACGTGCCTGCAGAACAGCCTGCATGGCCAGGACTACATGTCAGCTTGGGCAGCCAGGCTTTGCTCCAGCATTGACACCTGGATTTGCAGCTCAATGCCTGTGTCCCGGGATGGTGACCCTATGCAAAGGACATCCAGTGTGACTGGCAGAGCCTCTGTTGCATCCTCCATCACAGTTGTCATTCTTCCCCTTGCACAAACTCACACACAAGGGACTGCAAGCAATTGCAGTACATCTCCCTGCCTGATGTCTGATTTATTAACTCATAACTCCAACTAGAAATGGTCGTTTTCCAATTCCCCTCTGACACAGGGTGCTGGTCTCTGTAGCATTGTGTGCCCTCTCCTTCTGCCTGTCTTCACATGGCTTCAAGGACATAAACATCTTCTTGCCCCTCTCCAGGAAAGCTGTGGCCTAGCTGACAGATGGGCCAACACCTCATGTGTAAATATCTTCCTTCAATTTCCCTGTTTCTGAGATGGCATCATATTTTATTGCCAGCAGTCAAATTCTGCACCAGCACAAATATACACCCCTGGAAAAACTTCCTGCATGTTATCCTAATCCTCAGCAAAACAAACTAGATTTGGGAATAAGGAACAAGATGTTACTGACCCAGAGGCCAGAATAGAATCATAGGAGAGTTTCAATTGGAAGGAACCTCTAAAGAAAACCTAGTCTAATCCCCCAGCACTGAGAATGCTCCCACATCCCCATATGACAGGAGTGCATATACTGTGACACCAGGATTTGCCAGTGGTCTTTTTTCTTGTTTCTTCAGCAGCAACATATTTATGAAGCCACAACAACATGAACGCCCAAAAAACCAGATCCAAAACAACAAATCCACACTGGAACGCACTGGTGAAAGTAGAACAATATCTGTATGACATACAGATACATTTCTTCCTGATCCCAGCTGCCAATTATGTTATGGAGGTAAAAACACATCAAGCTTTGATAATTTTAGGACTATGAAGGAACTTGGGAAAATAACTCTGTAAAATACTTTATAGACTTAGAAAATTTATTTCTTGGCTGAAATGTTCATCAATAAAACTTACAGACTGGTAGTAATTACAAGAAATTGCCTAATCTTTGGTTTTATTTAAGTATTAAGCTTTATGTTTCACCTTCTAAGTAGTCATGTGACTTTTTTGCCCTCAGTGGATCTGAATTACTGTCAACCGCAGGGAAGGAAAGCAAGGAGATGAAAGAACATCCAGTGTGGAGTTCTCTTGTTAAAAAATGAAAAAAGGCATAAAACGCACTGTAAGATTTTGCAAACCAGTTTTTACAGAATTTACTAGTTTCCCTCAGAGAAGAGCTTTGAGCTTAATATGGTTCCACAAACTAGTGGCATGGTATGGACCCGAAACGAGGTCAAAAGCCATCCAATTCAGTGAGATATTTTCCCTCTGGACTGAAAATGCTCAGGAACCTGCATACACATCCTCCTAGCATGTGTGCTGATCTCTGTTATGTGAAATGGGATGGAGCTGACAGGAGTGGGTGAATCCCTGTCTTTCTGCCCAGTCCCTGTGCTTTCCCCAGAGAGGTGGCACAGGGACTCCTGACACCTTTTGCAAGCAAATCTCATTACCTTGTCATCCTGGAGGCCAGCCACCAGTCATCAGCTAACCACAGAGAGTCCCCCTCTCTGAGATCACACTTGCCAACTCTGCTCCCAGAGTCAGGAGACAAATCAAAAATGCAGCAACAGCAAATAACTTCTACAATCTAGCAAGCTGGCAAATGTGTCAAAAGCATTTTGATATTGAAATCTCACTTAAAATCAATGACCCAAATGGGAGTCAACCTGTTCTTTATTAAGGGCTAAGGGCAAACTTAATATTTTGGAATCCATTCACACATGAGTTGGATGGGCTTTATGAGTAATTGCTTTATGCAGCACTTTCCTACATCATGCATTATTAAAATCCTGCAACTGGGGGAACAAAGATGAATGGGGCTTGCTCACCCATCCTTGTCCAGCACTATGCCAGGAGGGGTGACCTTCCTGACCTCCACGCTTTTACTCACACGAAGATCCCAGTCCCCTGTCCTGGCCTCTCTTGGATGAAATCCCAGAGTTTTCTCCTTATCCTTTTGCACTTAATTACTGATATGAAAGGAGAGAGGTAATCCTCGCCTTCATCCAGATTTCCCTCCCAGAGCGGGGCTGAGGAAAGGTCAGAAGGAGGCCGGGAGCATTCAAAGTACAGGTGGTGTTTTTCCCTGCCGCCTGCTTTGAAGAAAGCCTTCAGCCCCAGAGATAAGCATGCAGACTTGCCTGTCGAAAAGAGGAGCTCATCAGAAGGCATTTCTCCTTGCAAGCATGCCCAGCCCCTGGGGTGACCTGCCCCCGCTCCTGCGTTTCCTGCCGCTTGCAGAGGACACTGCTGTGTCAGCACCCTGCAAAGAAGTCGTGTGACAAACAGCCTTCATCTACAGGTTTTGTTTGTGCCATCAGCAAGGTGCCAGGGCTTGGAAATCAGTCATGGGAGCTGTGTATTTCATGCAGTTGTGTTGGTGTACTGCAGCCCAGCAAAGCCACAATGCTGCTCCCAGTTGTTGGATAAGTGGCAGGGGACCACATGTGGTGAGTGAAATGTTTTGGAAGTCCTTTAGGGAATATTGTGGTAGTGTCACTTCTGCATTGCAGACCCCAGGTATCAATATGAAAAACTAGTCTATGAAATGGTCAGGAAAAGCCTTGAGCTTTTAAAGCACCACACAAACCACGCAGAATATAAAATAAATGCCAGTCCAAGAAGAGTGTCCCACTCGTGAAAAGTCATGCCCAACATTGAACAGATCAACCAAAACACTGCAGTAATAAGCCCTGTTCCAGTTAATTAAGCCAAACATGCCTTTCATTTTCCTGATGTGAGTAGGTACAACTTTTTGAAAAACCTGACATCACACCATTACGCTCCAGGACTGCCTGCTTCTTCAAAGGTGGAATATTCAAGCATGGACTATGGCAGACATGGATTCTAAAAGATGCCACAGTGCTGATCAAAAAATCATGTGTTAAACAGGAAGGGAAACTGTGAAGCTGGTGAGCCATTCCCACACATTTGTTTTCAAGGAGATAAAACTAGTGTTGATGTATATTGACTTTATAGAGCTTTTTGAGTTTCTGGTGGACAAGCAATCTCCTAAGCCCATTGCACAGCCCCTCACCAGGCTGTGGATGTTCTGCAATGCAGCAGTGTAGTCCTTGAGGTGGTGGAGCAGCGAGGGTGGATGGGGAACAAGTGGGTGTCCATTCCTTTGCAACACAAGGGAAAGGTGCTGTGATGAAGGTGCCTCTCCCTCTTTGGTGCCTCAGCCACTGCTGAGTCAGACCTGCCACTCCAGGTACCCTGTATGTGCTCACCTCTTCTCAAATGACCCCCAAAAATAATCAAAATGCATTAAAAATACCAAGGCCAAGCAGCAGCCTGTGAGCACTTGCTCAGAGGAGAGGTAAAAGCTCCCACAGCTGGACCCTCTATCCTTTTGCTAGAACATATGTGTGATTTGTCCAGATGCTGCCCAGAAAGGCCTGTTCTACCTCCCTGGGCTCTTGTGCACACACAGTAAGTCTTAGAAATGTGTCAGTAATTTTGTTCATCTAAGACCCCTATAATATATATATATATATATGTTTCTTTCCTTAAATTTCTTAATTTCTTATAAGGAAAGTAAAGGAATTAAATTAAACTAAATAAAAAAGCTCAGATTTGACCTTTTAAACAGCTTTTCCTGTAGCTCCTTTGAATGAACACTGATGCCTTTGAAAAAATTCCTATATAGCAAAGAGAGTTTTCCCATACAGCCATAACTGGGTCTGGGAAGGATCCTCCTTGTCCTTACAGTGCTAAACATTGTGACAATTATTTTGCAGGATCGTGTCCCATCATACAGAATAATATTTCTGGTATTGTAGCCCAGCAGAACTGTCTTTATCCATGGGTTAATTACATACTTTCCACTGGTTAATTAGATACTTTTTGGGGAGTTTATTTTTTTTTCCCAACAATCACTAGTGACTGAACCATTCTGGTAGTGTTCCCTTAAAATGACAAAGGGAGGCACCTTTGTAGTCTTGTGATGGAGAAATGGTGCAGTTCCTCTGACTGAATGCTGACATCTCCTTTGGGGTGAGATTAATCATGCCCTAGAAACATCTGCAATCCCTCTGAGGACTTGCACCCTGACATCCCATAACCTTCTGTGCAATCACTTCAACACAAAATGAGTTTTACCTGCTTCCACTGCCCATGAATTTTTTTTCTGCCCCAATGACAATAATTCTGGCACCCAACTCTGTGGTACCTGAAGATATTGAATATACTTTTTGATTTCAGGTTGGCCCCTCCCTGTTTTGGGAATTCTCATGGCGTGGAGAGTGTGTGTGCATATAATTTAGGGCTGTCATCTTTGAGCTCTGTTTCTAGGTCTTGCCATAGTGCTGAGGGCTCTGCACCACCTGTAGTGCTGGCACACAGTTGCTTCAGACACAATAAGCCTGAGCCAGGAACTTGTTTGGCAAATTCTACTCAGAAGCCCGGGGGCTTTTTCTGGGCTGTCCCTGTGCCTGTGTGAGCATTTTACCCCAACCCTCTTCACCACCAGTTAGACCTTCAGTACAGTTTTATGTTTTCTGGGGTGCTTCAGCACTGACACACCTTTTCTGAAGTCCTTACAGCTGGGGTAGAAGGGGTGGACTGAAATTTGTACTGGGGAATGGTGTCCCTTGGAGTGTTCTCCCACACTCTGTGCACTTGCAGAGAGGTGAAGCTGGTGTCCCACAATTTGCTGGAAGCATTCCTGCCCTTCCTGGCAGTCTCTGCCTGCAGGTGCCTGTCACAGAGATACACGTGTTGCATCTTGTGCAGCAGGTCACCATGCATTTACTGTCACTTCATTGGAAAAAATTATGAAAGAGTATCTGGAAGGGTACTGGAGGCAGAATTTGTTCATGATGGCTAGAGGTACTTATTTTGCCATCCACCAGGTTCTCCTCCACTAAAGAGATGCAGAGCTAAAAATAAACACATGGCCCATTAACGCTGAAGTACCTTGAAGCAATTGCCTGGGGAAAAAAGACATGAGAAATTGGTAGAGTCTGAAAAAATAATTAACAGTGAACAGAGGCTGAAAGAAAAACATGGATGAGGTGGGAATTACAGTAAAAGTTTCCCAGGGGAACTCTGCATGCAGAAACTCACTTGCACCTCCCATGCAGGGGCTTGCGGCAGGACTGTTTTCTTTGCAGCCAAAGGTTTTCTGGAGAAAGAGTTCTTCTTTGCCTTTGGATTTGAGAGTGGATACTTGCCTGCCTTTTTATTGCCAGACTGGCTTTCTGTGCCCTTAGCCTGACCACACACCTGTGACACAAGGAAACTGGTGATATTCATTGCATGGAGAGGGAGCAGCAGGAGGGAGGGCCCTGACTCCCTCTCAAGGGCACAGAGGAAACCTGTGGGTGTCTGGGAACCTAAAGCACGAGTCTGTGTTGGGCTAATTGACAAAACCTGCAGAAACTAAACATGTTTTGAAAAACAGGCCTTTTTTTTTCCTTATAAAATGTGGGTGGAATATTTTGAATATTTTTTGGATCAGCTGTGTTTCTTATGGAGTCAAGCAGGGCTGTGAATCACATGGCTGCAGTGGTCCTTTGCACCTGGACTTGGACTCAGCTGTTGGGCAATTCCTCCCATGCCAGCTTTGGCCCCTGCCCTCATCCCAGTAAGGTGCTGGGGGTGCTTCCACATTTCCCCATACACACAGCCCCCGCCATGGAGCTATTCTCAGCTCCCACTGCTCAGACATTTGGCTCTGGCCACTCTCCCTTTGGAAGGAGCGTGGCCCAGGCTGGAGAAGAAGCTGGGGACAACAGATGCAGTTGATAGCTGTGGAGATGCATTGCTTGGACACTGCATCCCTCCAGTGCACAAGAAGGAGGCGTGAGATGCAGTCCTTAATCCCTTGGGCTCTCTGTGCCATCTACAAACCAACATGGCTGTTAATGCCTAGTGATCTCACCTCCACATATTGAGTGGTATTTGCAAAGGGCTCCCCAGTGCCTGCCTGGAGGATCATGCAGAATCATGTTGTTCTGCACCCAGTGCCCACACAGCCATGAAGCAGGGAGGGGAGCAATGCTGCACTTGGATCCCTAACACTTCATTCAGCACAGACAAAAATGCTAAGGAGAAACAGGCTGTTTAAATTTAAAAAATAGCTCTTTGTAAAAGTGTAACAATTTCCTTCTTTTTTCCATTTTAATTAAAATGAAAATTTAATTACATCTGAGTAACTCAAGGCAATTTTCAAGAAGCTGGGGAGATTTTGTTCACTGTTTTTGGAGTGTTCAAGATTCAGCATCTGATTCTTTTAAATTTATCTGATTTCCAGTGAAAAAATAATTTATGGCTACAACCATTTGATTAAATGATGCTCTGGAGAACTTAGCTGCAACCAGTTCTGAAAGAGGTGTCTTTTAAGGTTGAATTTTCCACAAATCCCACAGTAATTATCATTCATCCAACAACTGAAGTGCCTGCAACGGAATAACTCAAATGGAAAATCCTACACTTTATGCAGTTAGAAGAATTTTTAAAGTGTAGCTAATTTTTCTAAATGGCTTCTCTCTCCAGAGAACGGGGAAAGGAACACCACTAGGACCACTGCTGCTTTCCCAGAATTACACAGTCTTGGCTTTTGTACCAGCCATAGCATCTGGGGAGTGTTTTTAAACACTGTCAAATAGATGGTGACCTTTTATTTTTTGCAGCTTGATGGGTATTCCCTAAAAAATAAACTCAGTTTGATTTCTTGACATTTCTTCTGCTGTGTGCCCAGGTTACCCAAAGGCCATATCTATATGGCAGAGAAAGAAGGAAGAAAACAAACCACCTTCTCAGGGCTCTGAGGCTTTGCATTAACCCAGCCTGGAATGACAACGGCCTCTCTCCTGCACTCTGCAATACCTAACAGTGCTTCCTGTCTTTGCTTTCTGAAATTAAATTCCTACAGATTTCTGGCTTTGTTTTAGCCTCATTTTGCTTGCTCTTTCTAGCCTTTATTTCACTGAGTCTTTATTTTCGCTGACTTGAAACTGGAAGAAAATGAAACCGTATGCTCAGACTGGAATACAGGAATCCTTGCTTCTGTTTAAGAAAGGCATTCTATTTCTATTTCTATTAATGTTGCTGGAAGCGATTATTTGCTAAGGATAGAAAGACTTGAGTTTCAACATAAATGTAAATACTCATTTCTCAGACCATAACACCCCCTTCATTTAATACAGGTACAAAAGACATTTTACCCAGAGGAAGTTACCCAATAACAGTAGTGTCCAGGTTTCTTGGAGGCAGCTGTTCTAGGCTGCTTTTAGAGGATACAGCTCAGGTGGGAGTGTTCAGTTCAGTATCACCAGCTTTCTGCTTCTTGCTAATAACTGGTGGTTTATACTCTGTCTTCTGTATTTTTCCTTTTTATTTCAAAGCAGGTGTATGTAGGTAGACATGGCATCCCAACAGGACTTCCACTCTCTTCCATCCTTTCTCCACCCCAAATCCCAACTGTCAAAAACTTGCCTTGAGCAACATTTACTCTGCCATGGCAGGGAACAGCTAGATTGAAATAACACTGAGGCATATGCCAGGGAAACCCAGCCAAAATCCAGCTCTCCTAACCACAAGGCTGGGCTCTCAGGACAGGCAGGAAGCAGATGTACTGCCTGCCAGTGGAAATGGGGCTGCAGGTGCACTCATGAGCCCAAGCATGGCACTGAGACCACCACCACCACTCTGTAGGAATATCTCTACCAGAGAGAGGGGCAGCTACACCACAGCAGCACCATCAGCAGTACCATCACTCAGCAACACCAGCAGGCAGGCAGCATGGCAAACTGCATGAGGGCTCTCTTGTTTTCCACAACATGCAACATGAATTAGTCACATTTTTCTGGGTCTTCTGCAGGTAACCTTAAAAATATTTTCGCAGCCAATACTTGTTAAATTATGCATGGTGTTTACTTTCACTCCTCTGCAGTTCTGCCATCTTTCATGAATATGAAAAAGGGAGCTCCAGAGAGCTGTCTTTCTTTTGATGGCAAAATTTTCCAGAATTGGTTATACAGTTCTGTACTTGTGCTGTTGCTGACGTTTACCTGAGCAGGATTTCTTCAGTGAGTGGGAATCACCTGCATGAATACAGGACAGGTCTGCACTGCATGGAGATCTCTGTGGATGCCTGAACTGCCTCAGAACATCTCAAACAACATAACAGAGTCCAACAAAATTAATATTATAGCCTCAAAATTATGACAAGGCTTAGATGTAATGAGTAATGGCTGTCTGCTGGGGGACAGAGTTGGTGTTTCAGCAATGGTGAAGGAAGGGGCACAATCACAGTCAGAAATGTGAAACCTGTAATATGCATTCTTCTATTTGCCAAGAAAAACTGCCTATGGCTTTCACTTGCTGGAAGCACTGGTACATCTTCAGGCCCTGGTCCTCAATATACAGGCTCCATGCTCCCAAATGTACTTGTTCTGGGAAATGTGGGACAGTGAATTTCCCTCTCTGGAAGTGTTCAAGGTCAGGTTGGATGGGGCTTTGAGTAACGTGGTCTAGTGAAAGTTGTCCCTGCTCAGATGGTTTTTAAGGTTCTTTCCAACCCAAACCATTTGCTGATTCCAGGATTCTATGAGTCTATGCACAAACAGGTAACATCAGCTCAGGAATGTACACAGGCAGTGTACTGCTTTGCAATACAGGCCTTCAATCACTTATGGGGCATGACTGAAACAGTAACTGAATTTCCTGCTGCTGCTGTAAAACCACAATAGTGGATGTTAAAATCTTGCTTTTTCCCAGCTGTTGCCATACTGAAATTAAGAATGTGTCAGACAAAATGAGGTCCACAATCTGCAGCTGGGATTCTCACAAACACTTAGAGCCATCTTACTTAAATTAGATCAGGGCTAGAAATCCCTAATTGTCATATATTTTCTGAAAAAAAAAATCCAGTTTTCTAAAAGCAAATGCGCAAACTCCACAGTAATTAAGATCCTTGTTATTTGTTTTTCAAGAAACTCTTTGAAAGAAACTTCCAGCAAAAATACTTATTCTATTCTTAAACAAGTATTTAAATTCATAGTCGCAGTTCAAAATTCAGAGTTCATCCCTCGATCTATTTAGAGATTCTGAACAAAAATAAAAGTGAGTAAATAACACCCTCCCAGAAAGTAAATAAAATATAGTAATATACAGAGAGGAATCTGTCTGTTTAGCACAACTTTCCCACAGTCAGCTGGGCTGCCTGGGCTTGGCTGAGCCTGCTGATGGCAGGCAGGGTGGGAGCCATCGGAGCAGATGTAGATGTCTGGTGATGGAGTGGAATAGGCACTTCCAGGCCATGATATGCCTTATCCCAGAGCAGTTCTCTAAAATAGATCAGACACACTGCAGCTCCTAAAATACCTGCTCCTTTTCAACTTCGGAGCAAGCCTGGGTGGCAGGCTCTGACGAAAGAGTCTGGATGATGAAGGGGGCGTCCTTAAAGGCAGATGGGGCAGATTCCAGCCAGGAACAAGGTGGCTCTTCATAGCCATTGCAGTGGCATGTGGCTGTACCAGGAACGGGACAAACCCCACACCTAAAGCGGGGGAGAGTTTGCTGTGCTGCTCTGTTTGATGTTGGGCTCGATGTATTGATATTCTCAAACATTTATGATATTAATAATTCATAGTATCAAACAGTTATAGTGCCTTAAATTAGCTGCTGTCTCATATTTCCCTGCCTCTGGAAATACATCCCCGGGGACCATTTGAGGCATCACACTGCTAGCCCATAGTATCCCTGATTTTGGCTGCTGTACCCAAGTGTTTCTCCTCCTCTGCACTTTCCAGCCAATGTGTTCTGAGATTACCATCTTATTAGTCCCTTGGTACCTGGTCCTCCACCTTGCTCTGCTAGATACAATTTGATTCCTGCTACTTCAGCCCTCTGGGTCATCTGGTTACCACCCCACCATCTGCCCCTGGACCAAAAAACCTCATAAATTTGTGTGAACATCTAATTTAATTTAAACCCTCACATACTGAGGTGATAACTGAAGGGCTGCCCCAAGAACACATGTTTTAAAGAAGCTGTTGAATTCGTTTTCCCAAACCACAGCTTAACAGTAATCTAGTCCTTAGACAGTCCCTGGCAACTTATGCCTTCTCATACTAAAAGAATAATTTTATGATTTTTTTTTAAAACAAATTCCATATAAATTACCTCAGTATTATGTAGGATTATATCAGTAAAATTCTGTACTTTTTGTATGTATTAATGCATCAAACAGGTATTTTTCTATAGAAATCTTGCAGTATTGCAGTATGACACAAAAGTATTGTAGTACCGATTACTACTGTCTTGACAACCATCTCAGCATATTGAGATCATAATTATTTACTGTTCAGCCTCCATAGCAACCCTGAATGTAAATATATTTCCTAATATTCTAAATGGAGATTAAGGCTTTGCACATTCCAGCTGCAAACACGCCAATAGAAGAAACAGGGACTCCATCTGCTATTGTGTTTGTTCAGTTGTCTGAAAAAAAATCAAACACCAATTTAAAGGAATATTGCATTAAAGAAAAGAGATTTTATTCTTTGAAAAAAATTCAAGGTTTTGGTCAGCTTCTAGTTCTCTCCTAGTCCATTTAAAGCTGCTGCTGGGCAGGATAAAAGTGTCAATTTCTCTGGTTTTGCTTCTTTGTCCAAGCATATTAATTGTCAGGATCAGTGTGGTACTGTCAGATTCCTGTCCGGGTGTCCCCTGCAATGCCACACCTACCCCGCAGTGCCAGGCACTGCCCGTGCTCACCGTCAGCTGCTCACAGCAGCAAAGGCAGCCCCACAGAAATGCTGAATTAGCAGGGGAGGTGGGAAGTGCTGAGTGCACTGAGAACAAACACTCATCCATCATCCTATAGGTCCAGCGAGGAGCACCAGGCTCGCTGTTTCCCTGTTTATGTATTCTGCCTTCAGTGTTTAACAGCATCATCACATTAAGATATTTTATAAACCTTCCCAGCCCACCAGCACCATGTCACTTTTGGCTCCTTTGTGGAGGTGGCAGGAGGCTGTGCTTTAAATGAGTTTCCCTACGACTTCTGTCAGGAGCTGGAATTTCCTGCAGTAGGGAAACAGAAGAATCCAAAAGAGAAATTAGCTGCTAGCAAGAAAAAAAATGGTATGCTACTGGGGCCTGTTTCTCTTCTTCCCAGCAGCTCTGTGCCAGGTTAACCCTTGCAGGCTCAGATGAGATACTCCTGATGCAAAGGGGTATAAAGGAGCTCACAAGTAAATTCTTGTTTCTTTCTCCTCTAGTCTGAGTTTTGCATAACAAAGGAAAGTGCTTAGTTTGCCAATGTGAGCAGTACCTGTGCATTTCCTAAAAGCAATTAAGAACCCAATTTAAGAACCATCAAACAGGCTCTGCCAATAGCCAGGAGGCAATGATATTTATGCATGTAAAGGCAAGATAGTGGATTCCTCGTCACATTCCAGAGATGGATTAATAGTTCCAGTTCCTTGACTGACAAAATCAGGAATTAAGCCTACATATCCCGTCCCAACATTGGGAAATCTGACATGTCTTGCAGGAACCAGGTGGGGTGAGTGCATGCAGGAGAAGCATGATGTTGTCACACATTAGGCCATTCCTTTTTCTTATTCTCTTCTGTGACTATTATGAGGCAGATTAGGAAGAATGAATACTACTGCTCACAGATTTGCCCTGTCCTTTGGCAAACTGCACCCAGATGCTCCCTGCTTCCCCCTAAGCACTGCTAGTAGTGGTGTGTTGGATTCAGAAGCTGCAAGTAAGGAATAATCTGCAGCCAGCGTACTTACACTTCTGCAAAGAGAACACCTGGAAAGACTGATGCAAATTCAGGTATCAGTGGCTTCAGTAATCCTTTCTAGGCAAGAAGGACGGTCAAAAGAGCTAACAGGTCTTTTCCATTTGGAATATCTATAAGCCTGAAAATGATGCTGGATTGATTTCCTAAAATAGTACTTTGGGACATTACTGGGCACATCCAAGCAGTGGAGCAAGGCCCAGATGTGGCACCTTGTCACCACAAGCAGTCTCATGCCTGGGAGCCTCCCAGGGAGGTGGCTGTGCCAGCCAGCTGCCTGCAGCCTGCTCAGCACTGTGCCAGGCACAGCTGAGAAGGTCCCAGTTCTGGAACAAGGTCAATGGGAGCTCAGTACTTGCTGGACCCCACTGTGCTCCATGTCACAGATGTGCCTTTTCTCCTGCCCTGCTCCACTGGCAATGTGATGCTTCTGACCTCCCAGGAATAATTCCCTGACAGGTCTTAGTGAAAAGCAGGTATTATAGGAGTGGGAGCATTAGAATGAATTGCCAGATAAGGTAATTTCCAGGCCTTGTTATGAGAAAGAAAAAGCTGTCAAGAAAAGGGGCAGGAACATGCTGCTACTGCTAGGAGCAATAGAACAGCATGATACCATGACTTTGTTAGCACAGCACCTTTCCAAAAATAGGACAAAGGATGTGGTGGGGAAGGCCAAGCTCTCCAGTCCTGGTCCTCCACAGTTGTTTCTTGACTCATAGTCCCTTGCAAGCAGAAGTATGTGCTGTCCTTGGGTTTCACCTCCCAGCCCACAGCCTCATGTGCCAATCTGCCTGCCCATGCCCCATGTGATCATCTGCAGATGGCCAGGCTCCTCAATGCCACCTTGCAACAGGGCATCTTCCCTGTGCTGTGGCCTCTCATGAACTTAAGGTGCTGCACATTAGGTCTGATGTGTTAAGATGAGCCCATGTGTTCACTGCATGGCCTAGAACAGTGATATCCTCCTGGTGGAAAAGAGGGCACTGGCAGGGCAGGGAACCAGGAGAATGGGCTAGGCAGCAAGCACATCTGGGGTCACCAAAGAAATGGAAGCAGAGCAGCTGCATCTCTGTAGCAAGGTTTAGTTAATTCCACTTGCTTAAACACTTCTCAGCATTGATCAGGAAATCATACATAGTTCATCTATAGGGGAAAAAAGCATCTTATCAACCTATGATTTTGTGCAAACTAATATAAATGGTCTTTGAATGGTAGTGTTTCTAAATCCCTAAACTGGTAGCATCCCTGCAGTCTGATGTCAGCAGTGCCTTGTACTCAGCCCAAACCCCATCTGTCATCCTGTCTGTAATTTAGCCTTGCTCAAAAGATGAAACATCTTTTCAAAATTCATAACTGTTAGGGAAATGGAAATAGCTACATTTTTATTCAGCCTCATTTAATATTTTTTCTTTGGCTTTCCACCCCTGCCCCATTCTGAGAGCACACTAACCACTAGGAAAAGCTCTTTCAACAAGCATCTCTTGATTCTCTGGACAGACCTGTGTTACTCCTTTCCTTTCACCCTCTTGTGACCAGATGAAGAATATGGTTTTGCAGTGGTTTTCTGAAAATTTAAGATTTCACTTGAGCACTTCCAGGCTTGCCCTCTAGACACATGGGAATTATTTCTACTGAACCATTCTTGAGCAAAAAAACAAAAGTCATTCTTCTTATTTAAGAAGGAAAATAGCCTTTTATCTACAGTGGAGCAGGGATCCTTCATTTGAACTTGCTCCTGGGAATGTTGCAAAATAATAATAGGATAGTCCTATCCATATGCTTACATTTTTGTTAGCAGCCTGGGTGGGGCTCTGCATATTCAGCAGTGTTTTGCAGCCATTAGTAAGCACTGATTTTGCTATTTTGGGGGAGAAAAGTATGCCCCCCCTCCTCACACATGTCAATATCTGTCATTTTCTAGCTAAGTTCTTTGAACAGTAGTGTGCCTGATTTTCTTTCCCCAAAAGCCCTCTCTCCCTCACCCGTTGCCTGGTCTACACTAGTGCCATGACCCTTTCTCCATCCTTGAACAGCTGTCTCCTGCAAGCTTCATCTTTCTATTTACTTTTCTTTGGTGCAGCCTTGGAATGTCTTGATGCCAAGTTTTTGCCAAGGTTGTCCAACCAGCCTGGAGTAAGAGTAGACACAGACCTTGACTCTGCTGTCCTCAAGGTCCTGCTTTTATTATTAGACTTTGCTCACTGTTTGGCTACCATGTTTGAAACCCAATGTTTGAAACTGAAATGTTAGCTCCACCTCAGCCTTCCTGTTACACAAACCAGGTGGAAATCTGCTGATCAGAGCTCCTATGTACTTATACCAGGCTACGATTTCAGCTGGCTGTCTCTTTGGAAAACATCTTTCAGTACTGGATCCTTGCCACACACTTCTGGGGAGGTCAGTCCTTGGAAAAGGTCACTGGCAGCTTCCAACCCACTTATTTTATTGTTTCTTGTGTTTCTGAAATCCTGTACTGACAATGCACTGGAGTACAAAGGTAACCTTTGGTCCCCAACCAGTACATTGCAGTGAAACCTTGAACCAAAATATATCAATAGATTTTCATGAGGACACCATACACAGTGCAACCCCAGCTCAGAATAATGCAAGTTTAAATATTAAAGAATGCAGCATTTCTTTGAAGATGTCTGTCACAGTGTGCCATGGTAAAAGCACAGCAACACCCTGCCAGCAGTGGGACAAGACAGATGCCCAGCATGCCTGCCAGTGCTTGTGCAGACTGTGTGCAGCAGAGCCCACCTCCGCTCCTCTGAGCTCTCACTCCAGCCGTGCGGCAGGAGGTGTGCCGTGTGCCAGGGCAAACAGTGGGATTTTGCCACATTCCACTTAGCTCTGTAGCTGAGACAGTTTAGAAAGATCTGGGTCAGGTTCAAAGGAACAGCACTTTAGCAGTCAAAGCACTCACTTTTTTTTTTTTTTTCTGGATGCATTTGTGAAAACAAGGCATAATATACAGCCAGAATCTCTCTCCTTGTCCTCAGCAGAGCTCAGGGGCCCTGGAAAAAGCACAGCTCCTTGTCCTGCAGTCTGTCCTGCTACGACACTATGGCTCTGACCCACAGAGTGCTACAAAAGAGAGAGAGCACAAGAAAGGAATACAGAGACCAAGTACTTTCCCCTGTACTATACAATACCTTACTGGGTCACTCTGTGCTTGTTACCCTAGCTTTCTGAGATTTTTTTCCTGTTGGTAAAAATGAAGCTGGTGTTACAAATTTCCTCACCAGGTCCTTCCACTGGTCAGTCATGCATCTGCATTAGCACAGTTTTTTCATCTTTAATGTTACATTTGCATACCTGGATCCTATGGCCCCTATTTACTTCTGCCTTGACCTCCTTGGTCCTATTCCCTTTGTATCCAGGATAATCACAAGCATCTGCTACCCACAGTCAGCAGCTTTTGCAGATTATGCAGCTTCTGAGAGAGTGTTGGCCTATTTTATTTTGTCAATATGAAGACAGAGGCTGTGTTTACCACCTGAGCTGCTGCAATGCCCTTTGAGATGTATTCAGGCAAATGTGTGTCTCATCTTTTTGTACTCTGCTGGGTACAGAAACAGAGAGGGAAGAAAATTCTATGAATTAAGGACAAAAACTAGTTTGCCTACTATTGAAGGTCTGTACCTTAACAATATCTTGATACAAGGAAATAAATAATAAACTTGAGGTGCTTTGTAGGATGACACTGCATTAGAATAGGATACTTCAAAATAGCCCAGAAAAAAGGAGGTCTAGACAGTGCTGCATGATGTTGGTGGTCTGGAGGGTAACAAACAAGTGGGGACATATGGATTTGGGTCCCAGTTTTGCAGGTGAAGTCCAGCTCTTGGAAAAAAAAAAAGACAAGGGACATGAGAGAGTGCTGTGATGCCTGGCTGTGATGCCTGGCTGAGTCAAAGACAAAACACCTATTTATTCAGGACAAATTATCTTATTTTTCTCCTTTTTTTCCCCTGGGGGAAATACAAGGTAATTCTGTTGGTAACACTGGAGTTATCTGCAGATTCACTGATATGCATGTAACTTCCCCTGTAACTTCCCCTGTGTAAGCTGAGGGCTGTGGTAATGAAGAGAGCAGTCAGCAGTGTGAGAAAGGTAAGAGCTCACCTCCCAGAAAGTGATAATAGCAGGGAAAAGGAGATTTTCAGAATTCAGGTCCATGGGTAACTGGTTCCACATATTTTTCATTAAAAGGCTTTTAGATCCTACATTATACTCATTTCTGACTAGCCCATATCATCACACTTTGCCTTTCGTATTTGCTTGCTTGCCAGGTTGTGTTGGTTGTTAAAAAGATCTTGCCTCTAAGGCTTTCTGTGCCCACTATGCTGCTGCCCAAAATGGCAATATTCTCATCTGTTCCTGAAATTTCATGATGCATTTTTTTCTCCAGTGGGATAGAAATAATTTCTGAAAACCAGACATTTAAATACTGAGCTGAATTGAACACCAAGTCTCCTATTCCTATTTTTATTTTCATTTTTCATACTGTATTTTTGTATGTAGCACCCATAGGCACAGCCTCAAGATACTAAAATGAGATAGTAATTAAAGATAGTATTGTGACCGTATTGTGACCATTACTAAATGGCAGCTTACATTTCATTTTCATGGAAACTCATTAGTAGTGATCTTCTAGATCGTCTTCTGAAGGATTATCCCAAACAACTTGTGTTCTGATGTCCTGACCAGACAGCTTTTGAGATCCATCCAGCTTTTAAAAGTTGGATTAAACACCTAGGTAAGACAAACAAGATGGTAATTTATGTCTCCTCATTTTAGCCATCTACAAAGCTATCCCACTAAAAAAAGATACACCCTACCCAAACTCTGTAATCTAATCCTTCAGTGAAATGGTTTGAAGATTGGACAAAATTTCATTACAAAAGCCTTCACAGAATACCTGAAAATAATTTTATGAGCTGCTGAACCACAGTGTTTGTCATCTTATCTATCTTGAATTTGTTTGCACTCACTGCCACAGATGTATATCAGAAATTTGCCATTGAAACAAGTGTGTGAGACAGGTTATGTGGGTTACACTGGTGACAACCTGTTAGCTGGGTCATTGTATTTCACATCATAAACTGCAGATGTGCAGCTGAGCAAGACACAACTTTTAATGCAGCAAGGATTGCAGCAAATGAAAACAGATTGCATATATAGTATGCTACCTTAAAAAGAAACAATGAAACCCAGTCTATTTCTACTAAATGAAGTGCCTTTTTCTTTGTAGAAATGCTGTAATAGTGTGGTAGATTGACCTTGGCTGGATGCCATGTGCCCTCCAAAGCTGCTCTACCCCTCCTCTCCCCAGCTGGACAGCATACAATCAAAGACTCCTGGCTGGACATAAAGACAGGGAGAGACCACTCACCTGTTACTGTCACAGGCAAAACAGACTTGATTTGGGGAAATTGATTGAATTTATTGCCAATCAGATCAGAGTAGGATAATGAGAAATAAAACCAAATCATGAATCACCTTTACCCCTTTCTTCCCAGGTTTAACTTCACTCCTGATTCCTTCTCCCCTCCAGCAGCACAGGGAGATGGAAAATGGGGGTATGGTCAGTTCACACCAAGACCTTGCCATGTGAAACCAATACAAACAGTGCCAAATAATCCAGTGAGATACGCACATGCTGATGTCCCTGAACCCCTTAGTGTGCTCCCCTCCTCAAACTGAAGACTGAGCTTCTCATATTTTTCATTCTGACCCACCAATGTCCCAGACTCAATTCCTGTATGCATGCAGAATAAGAAACAACACCGTTGGTTTTGACAATTTTGTCCTGAAAACTAAACCACTGGGGAGAAAGCAAATTTTCATCATTTTCATAGCTGCTCATCAGGTGTCTCCCCTACAGGCCCCAGGCAAGAGCAGAGGGGTGCAGTGAACTCCTGTCGACCAAGGCCTCAGGGAACTCGACACAGATTCATTTGCCCTGCTGAGAAGCATCCTCTATATATAATGCCAGCACATGGCAAAAATGAATGGCTCTGAATGCCTTCTCACTTTGGAAACCCTTTGTCCATCTCAGGTAGCCTCATTGAGTCTCAGGGTGGAGTTTCAGGATGGATTATTAGTTTCTTTCTCTCCTTCCCAGTATGCCCCTTTGGGGCTGCTAGTCAGAGATTTTGCAAGAGGACTTTTAATTTGAGATGCACTACTGAAATGTCAGATTACACAGCAATTCTCCAATGGAAGATAATCCTCTTCCTCACCACCTGCAAGCAGGTGTTCAGCCAGCTCCAGGAGAGCCCCATCACCTGTGACAGTGACTTGGGAAGACAAAAGCCACCACTCCAAATGTCATCCCCTCTCTCCTTCTTCCCCCCACTTTATACACTGACCATGATGTCAGATGGTCTGGAATATCCCTTGGGTCAGCTGGGGCCACCTGTCCTGGATGTGTTTCCTCCCAGCCTCCCAGGCACCCCCAGTCCCCTCAACAGCATGGCAGTATGAAAGGAGAAGGCAATGGCCTTGGCTTCCAGCACCATCAGTCTGGCACCTTTTCTGAGCTCCAATTTTTTCTGAAAATGTAAATGGAGACAGTGAGGATGTGAGCTAAATGCAAAATTGGTGTCATTTTTTTTCATCAAAATTATAAAATTAAATCATTTTTATTAAGAACTTCCATTCTTTTGAAGATTAATTTCAAGTATCGAGTATATTGCTATTAGTGGAAATTTTCTTTTGTAATCAGGAAAGAAAATAAACTAGCAAAGAAATTCTAGGATAACATAAACCTATTTAATTAAGCTATAGTATTCCATATTAAGTGTGTTCTGGTTTTTTTTCTTGTGCTTGGGATGCTTCCAGCCAAAGATCTGGCAATTTATAAATAAACAGATCAAGGTATTGTGAACATCTTTTTCCTTTCCAAGAGTGGATATAGAAACAACAACCTAAAAGGGAGCAAGCACAGAATGATCTCTGGGGCTGCTGCAAGGACTGCCTATTTAAAGTTGGAATTACGGGATTTTAATGCATCATCTGACCTTCCAAAAAGTGTGAGCTCATACTTACAATCTCCTTCAGAGAAGAAACTAGGATTGATTTGTTCCCTAATGTTTGACATCCTGGAAGTGAAAATTTAAAATAATTCACATGGAAATTGCATCTAGGCATGGCATTGCGTACTTTCGCACAGCCCATTTCTTCTCTCTTTAACATGTCTCATCCAAAAATAATGGTGCTAAATGGCACTAAGGAGGAGAAACCTTACCCAGACAAATTGCTCAACTAATTTGCTAGTTGCTAAAAATCAACTCTACCTGCACACCATCTCTGCTCATATATCATGAACTGAAACTCACATGAATAAAGGAAAAACACACTTTTCCTTCCTTCCTTCTTCCCATCAGAAACCATGGGGTTGAAAAAAGATAAAGGCGCAATACTTTATTGTTTAGGGTTATTTGGTGCTTCTCCAGACTATTATCACCTTCCTAAGTTTTCTCTTATAAGGAAGGATCGTTTGTACAGGCCACTTGCAATGTGAATTCTAGCGCTGGAAGTGCTTACCCATGTGGATATAAAGCTGTAGAAAACAGAACATAAACAAAACCTGGAAGTCCAGGGAATTTCCTTGTGCTTAATGTTCAGAAAACATAGTTGTGGCCTATCAGGAAATGTAGCTTTATTACATTGCATTGATTGTGAAAATGCATTGATTGGGAATAAAAGAGAATTGAAAAAACATGAGTGAATAGCAAAAGCAGTGTCCTGTGAGAGCTGAAAGGAAGGACATGCTCAGTCTGATGATATTCTGATTTTAAGGATTAAGTACCCATTTTATTTCAGCTGCTCCATATTTTTTTACACAGTTCTACTGCAAATCCTTTTTTTTTCAGATCTTCTAAGCTGCTATGAGGTCAATAGCATTCTTAGAGGGATTCTGACTAGTTTTTCCTTCCCATGAAAAAGGATGCTCCTCTGAAAAGAAATAGGTAGCATGTTTCCTTCCCATCACCCTTATTCCTGTCACTGTCTATTTAATTCAAATTTGATTTGTTTAAGGGATTTAGGAGATGCTAAAATAAAATTAAATTGACATTCTAAAAAATATCTAAATTCAAAATGAAGACAACTCATCTTCTCCTCCTTCAAAAAATAAAAAATATAAGTTTTTGCCTTGAACTCAATCCTTTCACTGTCTCTTGATGTGCCTGGAAGGCAATCCACCCCAGACTAACCTTCAACCATCTCTGTGGCTTTAGGTTGTGAGATTTTTCAGGCCATGCTACTCTGGAGAGTAAAGGGAGAGTTTTGGCATGTAAGCATCCTTTCCGGAGCATCTCTGCTACTCATTTGGGAATGGAAATGAAACATTTCCAGCATCCAGAAAAATTAACAACTTGAGTGCCTTTCCTCTCTGAGCAGGAAACTCTTTTTTGAAGAATTCTCACATTCATTTGATGAACCCTAGTTCTATTTCATTCAAGACAACACCTGCCTCGGGGTCACTCCAAAGATATTGACTTTCCACTAATTTTTGAATGGAAAGTGGGAAAAATTTTGCTCAACAACCAAACCAATTAACAAGCAGACTTTTGTCCTTCCTTAAGAGCCTTTTCAATTTTTATGGGATTTTTGTGCTAAGTCCTCACATTTCTGTTCATACTATTATTGCTAAAGAAAAGGAAACATTGGCAATCATAGTAATTGTAATAATAACAAAAGTAATAATAATTAATAATAATTATGATGTCTTACATCTTTCAGTCTATAAAACCATATTTCAGCTTTCTCTTTTTATCTTCACTAATTTTCTATTTTAATTTTCCTTCTTTCTTCTTCTTTCATGAATCTACTATTCCATTCATTCCTTTTTCTAGCAATTTTTTGCCTCATTCTACTCTGGCCTTGTAACTTGCACTTGTAACTGGCCATTTACTTGCTGTTCCTGATCTTTGCTTGTCATACTAAAAAGAACAACTCTTTGGTTCCTCTGGAACCTTCCAAAGACCACTGCTCATCTCACATGCAAAGACAAATAAAAACTCTGATGATAACAAAGCCTGAGTTAATATCTTCTTGGATCTGTTGGCTTCCAGGAGACTTTCCCAACAGGATAAATGTGTTCATTTCAATATAACCATTAATCACATAATTCTTTGTTGCTTAGAATCACTACCCAGCTGAATATGCAGAAAGAGCACTGAACCATGCAGGAATATGGAAAAAGAAAAGGAAAGGCAGAAATCCTATAATTATACTAAAATACTGTAAAGCATTTCAATTCACACAGAACTATGTATTGTTCTTAGGTTTACTGGAGTTTGGTTGGACTTCAGGAAGAAATTGAACCAAATGACACGGTGGTATTTTAAAATATATTTAAAAATAATTTAAATAATTTTAAAGTATATTAAAAAAGAAGGATATGTTTCTTTCAGAATACAGTAGATTAAATTAAATATTTGGTTGAACTGATAGTGTCTGACGGTTAATCTCTGATGTTTCCTTCTCACACAGCTGTGACTCTTACAAAATGTCTGAAACGTGAAAAATAACAAAGGTTGATGTCACTTTCCTATTGTTTTGTTAAGGTTTGGGATTACTTTTTTATCTGTTACAATTTGTGAGGCCTGTGCAGGCAAAATTGGTCTTGAAGGTGGGTCAGCCTAGAATGCAGTCTGTGTTAGGTGTTCCTCAGTCTCCCCTCATTCTCTTCTTATGGATTGCCAGGAAGAAAGAGAGCCTACTTATCTAATGTCCTCAGGAAAAGCCCTCTTCATAAATATCAGCTGTAGAAAGGCCTTGTCAGATAGAAAACCACTTTCCCAACAGAAATCAGTGAAATCTGTTTATTTCCAACAAAAACAATTTTTTTTTGAAAATTCACACCTCCCAGTGAACAGCTGTTTCACTGGAAAGTTCCTGACCAGCAGTAGCATATGGAAAGACAAGGTCATCATGACCCAGTGTTGTCATCTCATCTTCCTTGGAGGATTAATATGGATCAGTAATAACGGCAGCAGCCAGAGCAATTAATAATTGAAACGGTGCTAATGAGCGCATTGATGAAGTCAGCAGAGTCAGAAATTTCTTACTCGTTTCTTACTCATAGTATTTTTGCCTCTTTTTGATCCTTTTACACCATGTGCTGAGCAAAGAATGGAGTTTGTCTCCTTGTAATGCCTGACCATCCTTTATAAATGGAATTTTCTTTGATGATACTATGACTGCAAGTAGATTCCTGGCCGTTAAAATCCTGCCCGAGTTTCCCCAGTTTTTCTGCAATCTGTGCTTCTCCTTTGAAGTTCCATGTAGTCCATTAATTTAGGGACCTGAGATTATCTTTCTTCAGTATATTACTTTATCTGTCAAATATGCAGGCCATCAAAGAGGGGTGGATGACCACACATTCCCTGTACATGCCTGTCTTCCCCCTTCAGAATGAGCAATCCTACCTGGTTACCTTTATCGTGCTTCCATGGTACAATCCAACCTTTACAGTGCTTGCATGGTCTCTAGTAAGATCCACCAGAAACAGAAGAAAACCTTAATCTCTGGGCTCATCTTCCATCTTTGATGTAAAATCAGCTTGAGCTGTAATCCAGGAAATCCTTGCTAGATGCTGAGGCTGATGCTCTTAAATGGTTTTGCTCTGCTGGAGGCTCTGGCCTGGATGGTGTCTTAATGAAATGACTGTGCTGCATAGGGGAGCTCCTGCCTCTCAGATCAACTCTGAGTGGAACAGAAAAAACCTGCCCTCAAAGCTGCCTCTTGTTGGTTAAGTGCAGGATAAGGAATGATAGGGCAAAGGAGAAGCAAGAACAAGTAAGTAGCCTCATTTTCCCAGCTGCCTCATCTCTTCCCTTTGCAAAATCATTTCAAATTATATTCTTCCTACATAAAATGTCTTTGGGGCTTTATCAGAGATACTTTAAATTAGAATTTGCATTGTTTTTTGTTTTTCACAACTCTACATTTCATTTATGGCACCTGCAAAATGCTACCTGCACTTGACAGGGATTATTCTGAATGCAACACACAGATCAAATGGAATTTCAATAGAGCGCTGAAAAGAGTTCTAAAGGTATGCCATAACCATGAAGTTAAGAAAGGGATACACAGCCTGCAAATCTAAGATTTTCCCCTAAAATTACACAGAGGCCATTAGTAGCCACCTGCCTACTGGAGGAACTCCTGAAGTGCGCTGGGCTCCTGTGGAAAGAAGGAGGGAATAGAAAGAGAAGGAGCATCAACTTGTGGGGCTGCAAGCAGAAATTTCTGTTTCCAGGAGGAAGAAACTAATTTGTCAAGATAAAAAATAGTACAGAATAATGTCTCTCTGTTCTCAGGAACCCTGGAATAGAGTAGTTAGTGCTCTGACCTACCCATGAGGGCAAATGCACCAAAACAGCATGTGGCAGGGAAGGACCATGTGTAATGTGTGACCACACATGGCATGACATCCAGCTCCAAGCAACCCTCTTAAGGGCTGCATATTCCCAGCAAACATGACTAATGCAGATGAGGCAGATGAAGGACACATGCTTACACTAAGGAAGAAAACAACTTCAACCACACCATTCCAGTGCAATAATCCCATTAAACAAAAGTTGCACGCCAGCAGGATGAGAAATCAAAGCAAGGAGCAGTTCTAGGTATGGCTGAAAGATGCTGGGCTGTTCTAGTTGGGATCTATGCCAGGAGTGCTTCCAAGGACCAGTGCAGAGATATGTAGCTCTCTCCTTTGCTGATGCATGCCCTGACTGCTGCTTGATCCTGGGGGACTTTCAATCCTTCCAATGGCTATGCAGGACTTTCAATACTTGCTTTTTTCCACTTTTAATTCCTGCTTTTTTTTCCACAGATTTCAGTAGACTTTTATCTAAACACTTCAAACAGCCTTGACAATATCAGAGTTCAAAGCAACAAGTGAGTATTTTACAGACTATAAACCAACTTCATTATTTTTGTTGGTGAGTAATGCATGAAGATGATTAGGTCTGCAAGCACCTATCACTGCATCTGCTTCAATTTTTTTTCAGAACACTCTGACAGCAAAAAACCCAAAAAAACCACCCCAGAACAAAAACAACAAACAAAAACTCCAAAACACACAGTGGTAAGTAAACTAGTGAAAGTAAAGAGCATATTTATATACATAGACAGTGCAAGTAATTAATTAGCTGAAGCAAATGAATTGAAATTCAGGAGGCCATACATTCTTATTTCCTCTGAAGATGTTCTTTCATTTTAGCTATGTTGAAAGTGCCTTTTATTAGGGTGCCAAAGTTCAAACAGAAAACAGACACTGTTTTATTGGTTTGAAAAACGTCTATACCTTTCCTTACAGAACCTTCAGGTCCATGCAGCTGCACTTTGCTGTACCTGCTTTCCTAGCCACCACCTAGGAGATGTTTTCAGTTCCTTGGTAGTAGTATGGAAACAAATAAGTGTAATGCTAGTGAGACCTTCGACAACAATTATCAGTGACTGTTATTGATTACAGGAACCAAAGGCTAAAACTGGAGCCAGGAGCCAGGGGTAGAGACTCCACTGAGCTGCAGTACAGCACCCAGGGCAGCCACTCAGGAGGGAGAGGGAGACTTGAGCTGCCTGCAGGCCACGCACACCAGAAGGAGGAGTAACACAAGAGCACGGCAAGAGGCTGAGTTCAGAGGGCAGCACAGCAATTCTGCCCATTCTGGCACAGGACAAGAAGGCAGGAGGACTGTGATTAGACTGATTGTTTAGCAGTAGGAATGAGGGCAGCAGGAACAGAAGCATGGCTGGAATACTCAGCAACTAATGAGATCCTGCGAGACTGAAAAGCATTCAGGTGGCTGGCTGCTGCCGTCTGCCTCATGGGATTTGGGAGGAATAGCTGTAGATGGAGATGTTTCTGGAGTAAGCAATCAGTTTAATGAAGCAGGATTCCTCCAGTTCATTGACTGTCAAGAGCATACATTTGCAAAGCAGTATTTCATTAACTCATATTTTACCATTAAAAAAAGTAGAGCTTTGAGCATGCATTCATAAATATTTGGAGCGCTGCTTGCCTATGAATTTATATCCTTTTTACACATTACTTAATTATTGTATTCCTATTCCTCTAATACAAGGAATTCCACTTTAATGTTATAAAATGCTATGTAACAAGTAAGGTATTTTAAATATCATGACATTCTGATGACTATATTCATGTCTGAATATCTAATAGGAGACAACATTTTAAAAAATTGCTTTACTGAAAGACTGCATAATAAAATGTAGTAGCTTATAGTAGTAAATGTTTATATTAGTATTTCATGGTACATAATATATTGATATGTAAAATGCCACTACTTGAGTAGCTATGGATAATTTAAAACCAATACATTACCCTAAATGTAAAACTGGTTTGGTAGAGAAATCACAAGAGCTCCAAGGTACAATTTACTTTGTGAACAGACAAATCTTCCCTAGAAATTTCTGAATTTTGGAATTTACTGAAGATTTGTCATAAAATATAAAGGACACCTGGCTTTTACTGAACAAATTATTTAATTATGCTTGTCCATTCTAAGTAAGAGGTGGGAATCTTTTTCAAATGTGTCTATATCCAGTAATGGCTAATACTTATAAATAATTTATGTTATAATCATATTATTTTTCATTGTGCATTAGCAGTGAATTAATGACTGTATTATCAGCTGTTAGGAAGAAATTGGAGAATCTGGCCTTTGACATGTGGGGAAACTTTTTTTTCAGAATCCCTTAAGGGATTTTGCAGAAAGGCTCTTTTTACCATATCTTCTGAGTTCCTTCTTATCTTATCTACCATTTATTATTCCTTTAGAGCTGAAAAAAAAAAAGCAATTCCACAATGATGTTTTTTCAAGAAGTTGTTTATGTAACAGATGCACTTTTGGATTAACAAGTCTGCTTTCTGTCTTTTCTCACTGCATAGCTTCACTGTTGCATCAGATTGCCTCTTTACCTGTATGGTGTCTTGTTTGGATGAATTCCCCAGGCTTAAATACTGGTTCATAACCAGGTATTTCTAGCTCAATGCAGATTTGTTCACCCAAGGGATACATACACATAGCAGTTCCAGGCTATTGTCTAGACCTTTTAGGAACATTGACCATCTTTCTTGTCCGTCTGGCATCAGCAATAATACTAAGATATATTGCTTCCTGAAGCAGCAGATTAATGAGAAAAGATATCTTGAGGACAAATACAACATCTGCCCCAAAACAACAAAGCTGTGCTAGGGAAAGGAGAAACACATCATATAATATTTGCACATCTGCCCACACCTGGAATTTTGCAACCATCATGAAGCAGAGCAATTCTGGAGCACCTGAGGAAAAGGGACTCAGGGAGCCAGGTGAAATTGGGCAGAGATGTTATGTTCACAGATCCAAACACAAGCCAAACAATCTGCTGACTGTATATATACTCTCTGCATTTCAGACCCAGACACCACTGTGGAAAACAGAAGGGAAAAACAATACTAATCCTGCAAAATAAATATCCTGGGCAATTTGTGTTCCAGGCATTCTAGAACATTCAGCTTTGGCAGTACAAGCTGCCCAAACTGCTTCTCATATTCAGTTTTCTGTTCTTCACTTTAGGTATTGAAAACAGTGCTAGAGAATTATGTGTATTTGTTAAATGCACACAATTATATTTGAAATCATCCTCTAGACTTTGTTTTGTCAACAGACAGAAAGAGGCATTTCCAGAGCAAAAGTCCTCCCACGTTTCAACAGTTACAAAGCCCAAGTGAATTATACTGTACGAAGTCTTATCTTTCTCCATTATTCATGCAACACAGGAAAGTGGGGATATTGAATTTGAGAACACCTGAAGCCAGGTAGAATTAATTCCACCTTATTTTTGAAGGCTTCAGTTACTTCACTCACCAAACTTCCTCTCCTCTGCTCTTCTCTCATACTTTGCAACTTCCCTTTATTTTTCTGCCTAGTTTCTGCCCTGCATCCTTTTTTAGCTGATGTAGCAGTACCACAGAGTTCTTAAGAACCCCAAGTCTGATTATTGTAATGGCAGACAGAGAAAGATAAAAAGGAAAAGCATCAAAATAAAGAAACAAAACAGAATGACAAGCAAAAAAGTCAAAGCAGTTTTAGCAGTACCATCAACTCTTAAATACTGATATATTTTATAAGAAAACAGCCTAAATTAGACTACAGATATGATTTGAAATGCATAGAGATTATAAGGCCAAATGATGCAGAAGCAGTCTACTCTCCTGCAGAACACTAAAATGCTATATTTATAAATGGGACTCAACATGGCTTTCTAGAAAGAGACCTGATAAATAACAGAGAATATAGCCAACTTCCACTTTCCCAAGTATGAATGCTTTCTTTCCCCATGCAAATATGTCACCCAAACCATAGCAAAGAATTTTGCTTTGCCTTCTTCATGGATATTTTGGAATGAATCTGATGACATGTAAGCACTGTGTATGTTAGGCGTGATGTGCTGGTGGTTTTGAACTAACGGTATTACATTGCATTTTTCATAATGAGAACTTTAGCTGAGAGATTATTTTGCAGCTTATCTATCTCACATCCTTGAACATCAAATGTCAACAAGGCTTTTACACAGAATCACAGAATAGTAATCTAGTCTAAACTCCTCCTCAAAGCAGGAACAGCTAGAGCAGGTTGCTGAGGGCTGTACTCAATTGGGGTTTGAGTATCTCCAAGGATTGAAACTGGTGTCCTGTGCCATTCACTCACAGAGTGAATAAGTTTGCTCATATGTTTAAATGAAATTTACCATATTTTAATTTGCATCTGTTGCCCATTGTCTTTTCACTGGGCACCACTGAGAAGAGCCTGGCTCTGTCTTCTTTATTACTCCCAGGCAGGTGTTCACAAATATTGATAAAATTGCTCTTAGCCTTCTCTTCTCAAGACTAAACAGTCTCAGCTCTCAGTTTTTTCTCATAGGAGAGCTCTAATCAGGACAGCTCTTTTCCAGAGCTGGTATGTAGATCCATGTCTTACTGAGGAGCCCAGGACAGGACACAGCATACAGATATATCTCACCAGGGCAGACCAGAGGGGAAGGAACACCCTCCTAGACCTAGACCTGGTGAAACTCAGGAGGCTGTTGGGTCTGAACTTTCACCGTGTCTTCAGGGACCTGGAAGTCCTGAAGGCAAATTTTATCTGTGCAAATTGAGGTAAAGGCAGAATCTTGGCCATTTTTGTGTCATTTGTCCTGTTCAACATAGGGCTCTTTCTGCTTAGACACTCGTAGAAGGCCTTCTGGTGGTCTTTCATGTCCCTTAACAGATTCAAGAAGTCCTGGTAGGCTTTGCCTTTTCTAATGCTATTCTTGCATGCTCAGACAGCATCTCTATATTCCTCACAGATTACCTATCCCAGCTCCCACCTCTTATTATGCTTCCTTTATATGACAGTGTTTTTTCAGGAGCTCATTGTCCATGAAGACCTCCTGCCGCCTTTGGCTTTCTGCAAATCAGGATGGAATGCTCTGAAGTTTTGAGGAGGGGGTCCTTGAAAAATTACCTGGTGATTACCTAGTAACTCACCTGGACCTCTCTTTTATCTTTTCTCCTATGGGATTCATCTAGGTCCCTGAGCAGGTCTTTTACCACGAAAAGTATGAGAGCTTCCCTCATAATGTTGTCATCTTAGCACTTTTCTATTTGGGTGTATATGCTTGAGGTCCCCTTCAGTACTGCACTGCTGATTTTAAGGTCTCTGTTGTTCACCCTACATCTTTTAATTGTCAGCCCAGCCCGTCCCTTCCTCATTTGGCTATGGTTGTCCTTTCCCTTTCCCATGTTTCCCATTTGCAAAATGTTGGCCAGCCTGTTGGCAAAAATGTTTTTGATCTGCCTACTATGGTGGGATCCCATTTCTTCCCCAATGATGTTTGATCCTCACAAAGAACCCAGGCTCATAAGAAAAAAAAAATCCCTGTCATTGACACAAGCCGCACAACTACTTGTTGATCCAAAGGATTAATTCACTCCACGTCCAGCCTTTCCCCCTTACCAGCAGGATCAAGAACAAACCCATTTGGCCTCCATGCTCTCACCCACAATCATGTAAAAACACGCCATACACTTAATGTCTTCCCTGGTTGCAGCTTCGGTGTTCACATGGAAGCACAGCTGGGGTCAATATTCTAATGACAGGAAAAGCCACATCAGTTCTCCACAATGTCCCAGATTAAGTCCCTAGCAAGTAGCAAACCTCCCTAGAAACCAATTCAGGTGGGTAGATGGGGGCCTTGAGCAATATCAATATCTATCACAATCTTCCAATCAAAAGTGTGCTTTGGCTATTGCAGTAAACAGGATTTAAGCATCTGAGAACTCCATTGGTACAAACTCTTCTGGACACCCTCTGGGACAGAACAGGTGTCAGCCCCTGACAGACTGTCCTAAGAATCTGTATGCAAGATACTGCAGCCATTGACCCAAACTCAAAGATCTTCAACAGAATATCCTTTACCTTTCCTTTTGACTCCTCTCAGCTCTTGCCCAAAGTCAAAGCTACAGAGGATGCAGTACAGGAGCAAAGAGAGAAAATGAGCTTTACACAAAAGTTTTAAATATGCACTCATTTCTTACAAATTTACTTAATGAAGCTTGTTCATATCCCTATGCTTACATGCTTCAGGCAGCTTTGCCATGCAGCTGATCAGCCTTTGAATGTCATCTGCTTGAGGTGCTGTTTTGAACTGTAATTCTGAGTCATCCCTTAATCTTTTTGGTGACTGGAGTAGGTACAATTCTTTCCACTTGTATTCTGTACTGTTATGAAGTGCCAAGATAAGTGCCTTGAGAAAAAAAAAGAAGTTGCTGAAGTGGCTTATGTTGCTGAAGAAAACAAAGGTTTAGAAAAATGCATTGAAAAAAACAAGTACTGTCTGTGTCTCTGGTCATTGAAGGTTCATCATCTTCTGAGAAATCAGGCTACAAGAGGGGAAGGAAGTAGCTCTCCTGTGCCAGGTCATACTCTTGACTAGAGCTTCTGAGAATTTTTATTTAAAGGTCAAGGTCATAGATTGAATTTGTAAATGTCAGTTCAATGAAAATAAACTGTGTATTCAAAAGGGTCAGTCTTAGCAAATGTTTCAAATCAAGGTGTGTTTGGACAAAAGTGCTAAAATTGTCAAAGTTTCACTTTGATATTTTTAAATTATAGAATGTAATATTTGGCTTTATTATGATTTTTATTTGTAAACATTGTCATTAACACTAATAAAGGCATTGTGAAATAGTAAGAATAAAAGGAACCAATTGAAGATGATCTGAATGGAATGTTTCTAATTGCTCCACCTGTGAATTTTTTTAGAGGGGAAGAATCAGGGTGGGACTTCTGCCCACAAGAATGGGTTATTGTTTTTTCTTCCTCATTTGGGATATGTTTTTTTTCATATGGGTCCAAACCATTTCCTGCCTCACTGTGAGGATGAATATATATCCAGGGGTGCTACTGTGGTCACTTTAACAACAACAGAGAGTTCAGCATGGCTAGTATACTCTCTTGCTGTAAAAAAAACAAACCAAATCAAACCCAACTCCAAACCATTAAACCTGGGAAGGTCAAAGAACCAGAGCAGTTTAAGGGAGTGAGCTTCCTTCTTTTATGTATAAGGTATTAGACACCCTTTAAGCAATATATTACTTCCATCCTTATGAGACCAAAGCAAAGCCCTTGACTATAAGAATTCATTTTCATGGCATTTATTTTATGAAGTGAAGAGATGAATAATACTAAAAACAAGAATCCTTCTGGACATAGTTTTATTGTTAGTGTTAGATATATTAGTATTAGATACTGTCTTAGTGTTAGATACATTAGCACCAATTGCAGGCACTACAAGAGATACAGCTTTTTTTCTTGTTATTACTTAACTAATTTACATACATTGTAAAAATATTTTTTCTAGTGTAATAATTTAATAATTCATCGGTTTTCACATATAGCTTCTTTAAAATGTCTATCCTACAGTGACATTTCAGCTAGCAGTGTTGCTTTTTTTCCAATAAAATTATTTCACAGTAAGTACAATATTTAAAAAAAAAGCCTGCAGTGAGTGCTAGGCCGCAGCAATGACCCTAAAAACACCTAGTGTGCCATACTTGAGATTTTAACTTCTGTACTACCTCTAAATTAATTGCACATGCATGTTTCCATTGTTTTCCATACACCTGATTCATTTACTTTTTTTGTCCCAGCTCATCACTACACACCATATTCCTATTTTCTCTATCTCTCCTTTAGGTCTGGGGTGATTTTGGTTTTTTCCTTTCTGTTAGTTTTCATTGTATCTATGAGCAATCCCTTTAATGTAAAGAAGAGACATGATTTAGTCCCTGAATAGTAAAGAATATCGAAAAATGAAAGATGTTTGAGGTTTATTGTATCAAAAAGTGTACAGTCTTATTTCAGCATTTCAGTTTTTTTCAAACCACGTAATTTGTCTTTTGTTACAGTATGTCAGAGGTTACACACACTGTAGTTTTTTTAGTTTGCTGCTACCCCTGTGTTCCCTGAGGGAAAATTTGCACTCATTTCACAAAAGCAGAAGTGCAAACCAGAAACCTATGAGAGCTGTTCACTCTGCTTTACAGGGGGATTTGCACGAATTGCCATGTGTTAATTCAGCAGAACTTTCTATGCTGCCTGTGGCATTTTTTCTAAGCTATGACTTGCTTTCTGGGATGATGTGTTTTCTTTTATAAAAAGTACCTCCTCAAATAGTAAACAATATATGGAAAAACTATATGGAAATATATGGAAAACACAGCTCTGTGCTGTGTCATTCATTGTCTAGGCATGTAATTTGGAACAATCATCCAGTAAGAGTTGAAAGAACTGCTTTTTGGCCACAAGAAAGCAATCTAGTACTTTTAAAGAAGTACTCTGGATTCTGTTTTCACTGTGTACTGATAAACCCAGTAGGTTCCCCACAGGGTTTCAGAGCTGTTTGAAATTCTACTGAGGAAAAGGCATCTCTTTGTGACACTTGGGAGTTTTTGCTCTGTAAATAGTTCAGTGAGTGTTCCCATTTCCAGTGACTGATGATAACTTCCATGGTGATTGTAGTTCAGCCAGCTACCAGAGACATAAGTAGACAAGGAGCGCTCATATCATCCATTGCCGTAACTCAGTGCTCACAGCTGCCAACAGATTTCAGGAGAGGGCAACCTTGGGCAGTTGGTCCTTTGGAAACAGGGCAAGCTGTTCTGAGATCAGCCATGATCAGAAGAGAATGTGTAGTCAGAGCTTTTCATAGATTGCAGGTTTGCAGTTCTGAGCAGGACATGAATCCTCAGTTATGAATTATGAATCTGTTATAAATGAAATAGCCAAATTAGAAATATCAAAGATTTTATTTAATAACATTATGCGAAAAACCACTGTCAAAAGAAATAGTGCCGAGCCCGGGATCGACATGGTGAACAGGGCGTATGTCCCTCTCTCGCCTTCTACGCCCTCCTCTGTTCACGGCCATTGGTTTTCCCAAGTGTCCTTTTATACGGTTTTTTCTCCCTGAGGCTATGCTATGTTGAAAGTATTTCTTTTCTTCCTTTGACTTGGAAAACAGTCTCGGTCGTTGTCTCCGTTTCCCCGGTCCAGCTGAGAGGATTTTGATAAGTTGATATGATTTACTGGAAGTCTGTATTGAAATTCAGATGACTGGCATGTCCCTGATTTTTATCATGATCCCTACATCAGGCGTTGATGGGCTCATTGGTCTCGATCATCTCCTCCACGAGTTGCTCGGCCTGCTTTTCAGATGTAGATGTGTTCTTGTTTTGGTGTTGACATTCCTGAAAAGCCCTTTTTTTGGTCAGGAGACACGGTTTGCCAAACTTCCATGGATCATGGTTTTTTTAATGCAAGGAGTCTTATATTTCTTATTATACCCATCACCATAAAAAACACCTTAACTTTAGTTTATTTTGGCACGCATTATACATATATTACAATTCCATAAATGGAACCTTTGTTAGGTGCCAAACCTGTGCCTAGTAGTCTGAAGAGGTGTCTAGGTGTTCAGGTAATCACATCCAGGCTCATACTAAGGACCTTCTGCATTTTCCTAGTAGTACAAAAGAGAATGAAAGCAGCTTTAATGTTCAATGAATCAACTGCCACAGTGGAGTTCTTGATGCCAAGTAAGTATACTAAGCTTCATGACCAACACATTTTTCCAAGTTAAGGCACAGCTGCTTTAGCTTGGCTGTAGCCTGAATGTAGCACAAGCACGCTGAATGCTGTGCTTAGCAAGTCTGAGCCTGGATCTCAGTGCCAAACTCATCTGTTGCAACAGGTTGTTACAGAAATACTGGTTTAGCCACCTGCAACAGCATCAGTGCTTGACCTTCTTCAGGGTCCTCCACGTAGAAACCCAGAGCTGTGCTCTGTCCCTGAGTGCCCTCCAGGCTTCTGGAGACAGCCTCTGCTTGAGCCCCCTCCACAGGCAACAACTGAGTCAGTGATGCAAGCTCTGGGGGGGGCAGGATGCAGAAGGAGCATTCCTGATAAGTGCTAGGCACTGAGAGAGGTCAGATTCCCTGGTATTGCATTGCTCCATGTGTAAGACACTCACCTAGCACGTGAGGGACCTGATTCAAACTCTTCTGCTGATTTGGAGCAGCAATTTGACCTCAAGTCACTGTCCCCAGAAGACATATCCCAGCTTCTATGCCTTAGGGAAGCTCTCCTAGTGTCTCTTATCAAGGTTCTTTGTCCCAGCTGGGAGAAAACAGTCTCTGTGCACTCAGTGACCACACCTGAACACGTGTTTCTTACACACGTTCTGAATCTTTTAAAAAAGCTTCAAGATGCAATATTAAAAAAAAAATAACGTTTACAAGGAAAATATATCTATATCAATGTCTAAGGTATTCTCAGGTGATTTTTTTCCCATTATCCAAAAAAAGGCATTAGTTTTGACATTCTGTGCAATTCCAAGGCAGTACTTCAACTATACAGACAGACTGAAACTACAAATTACAGAGCATGCTCATGGGAAACACACAAAAATAAAAGTATATCAACCATTAAAACTCATGTTTAACTGAAGTTTCTTTACATAATTTTCATGACTACAAATGTCAGGCTAAGCTGAACCATTTGACAGCAAAACAACTCAAAATATAAAGCTTTCAGGTGTATACAGTTTAGGTAAGAAGTTTGTCTTTTTCTCTTTCCACACACCTGTGATGGCAGATGCCATGTGGAAGCAGGAGCTGTCCCTTTCTCACTTGTCCCTTTCTAGATGTTCACAGAAACTGCTTTGGATTGAAAAATGTTTCCATAACTGTTGGTCTTCAAAAAATGCTAAAAAGCCCTTGGTGAAGGACTATGGTTTTATTTTGTCTTATGAGAAGGGGACAGCTTACTTGACTAATTCAAATCCCCAAAAGATATTTCTGAATTCAGGTTGAAAAGGCATTTCCCTCCAGCCTAGAGGTATGTTTCCAGCTTAGACATGCGTAGACCTGTGCCCAGTCTTTAACTTGTGGCTGTTGACTGCCTTACTACTCCACACTGCTGGCTTCTGCATGTCTCATTTCTTCTGTACCCCTTCACAGGGGTCATTGAGTGTCATCTCAGGGTTCTGCATGTCACAAGGTGGTAGATGTCAGAAAGATAAGCAAGGCAAGCCTTGTGAATCACTTGTTTACAGTTGATTGCCACTTTAGCGGATTGAATAAAGGGAACGCCTGCAATGGTGTATAATTGCTGTTGCAATAATAGCAATCAACTGCTCATTTTTACCAAATGCCTTCTGTACACTCTGCCTTCTTCATATTCCCAAGCACCAGACACCTCAGATAAATAAGACATTAGTATCCAGCACAATTTTCAAAGGGTTGCAAGTGGGGGTACAGGTATTTTAATTTTAGAATCATGTGGCATCTCCATCTCTGTTTCTCCCTAATTTGTATCACTTGGACTATGCTGTGCAACCCTTGTTCTGGATCCTTCTTTTTCTTCCTTACAGCTTTTTGGTTTCAAACTATTTAAAAGTGCATGATATAAAGAAGCCCACCTTCAAAAACTGAATGTGCTGGGGAATAGGAGAGCATCCTTAAGTCCTCTCCATAAACTTCTGTCTTGCAGATGGGATTTATTTGCCACAAAGACATCGCTTTTGGGGGCTGAGGTTTTACTGCCAAACACTGTGTCTTAGGTGGCAATGCAAGATGTAACCAAAAGTGTGTATTCTATTACTAGCTGTTAAAATCAGGTGGGGCAGTGCTCTTTATCTCTCCCATGACACATCCTTCATAACTCCACGGGGGTATCTTCTGCTAATGGGCCATTGAGTCTCACTGCATGACTGATAAAATGACATCAACTCATTGATGTAATTGTGAGACACTCCACCCAGGGGGGGAGCAATGCATTCCTACCTGGATTTAATCTGAGACTTTGAACACCACAGACCGCCTTTCTGCACTGGACTCCCAGAGGAAGACCAGACCCTTCTACATCACTACAGGACCTTCAGAGGAAAACTATACCCTTTTACAGGATCACTGTTTCAACAGAACCACATCTGTCACTCCAGGACTGCAGCCCCCACTTAGCTGGACTGCTACCAACAGCTGACCAACAGGGTGTTGTATTCTGTCAGTGTTTTTTGTACTACTGCATTTTATTTTAATTTATACATACTAGTAAAGAACTGTTATTCCTAATCCCATGTTTTTTTCTCAGGCCATAAAGGGCCTGAGATCCCTTTAATTTCAAAATTATAATAGTTCAGAGGGAGGGGATTTACATTGTTCTATTTCAAGGGAGGCTCCTGCCTTCCTTAGCAGTCACCTGTCTTTTCAAACCAAGACACACTGGAACAAAGCTAGTGTGGCATCATACGGAATAGAATCCTTTATAGTTTCCTTGTTCTTAATATAGAATGTGTTACAGATACTTGGCAGATCCACCACTTTTTCTTCTTTTGCTGTTGTCATTTCCATTATTTAAATAGATACATTTAGGCTGTGGTTTGCTTAGACAAGTAGATGGAAGAATTGGTAAATTCCAAAGAGTACATATTAAGTATTTGGCAATATATCCTCAGCAAACAGCTCTTAATTCCATTACACCATGAATCTGACAATCCAACCTAATTATATTTGGAATCATGGGCTCGTTCCAGCCAAGGGGAGTTAGAAGTCTCAAAGACATTTACATTTCCTTAAGTTTAGTGTAGATCAGCGATGTCTTCTCCAAGGGTGCTCCATGCTATTACTCAAGATCGTGATCATGGGAGAGAAATCAGAAAAGGAATCCGTTTCAGGAATGGCTTTGTTTGGAGCTCGAAGTCAGGCATGACAGGCACTTGCAAGAAACCAAGCCTCTAGCAGGCAAGTATGGCAAGTCAAAATAGGAGGGTTGAATCTGTTGCTGCCTCTGGCTGTTCACTCCAGCTAAGGCAGAAATGGTAGAAACTCTGATGAACCACCACGGTGCTCATTTTGGGCTTTCAAAGTAAACCAGTACTGACTGTGGTTTTGTGGTACCTGTGGCCCGTGTGAATAGAGTTTACCTGCTCGAGTAACTTCTGTTTATGCTCAGGTGCCTTCAGAAACCCTCGAGTTCGGGCTTACGGCAGCAGTCGAGGTAGCATCACACCCCGACTGGCGAGCGGGTCCGCCCTCCCGCC
>VWYI01019033.1:246394-279498 GCA_013399455.1 Anthoscopus minutus | reverse complement strand
TGAGTGTCCGGCCGGCCGCGGGAGGGGCTCGGTGCCGGTCCGGCGCGGGGGCCCGCGCGGTGTGTGCGCACATGGCGGAGCGGGGAGCGGCGGATGGCAGCGCGCCGTGGCCTTGCGCCGCCTCCCGCGCCTTGTTCCCGCTCCCGTGCGGAGCCGCGGCGCGCGTGTGTTGTGCTGTGCTGCTGCCAGGGGGACCCAGAGATTCAGCCGGGGGACGGGCAGCTCCCGCGTCCAAAGTGGTGTCCGGGAGTTCAACATGTCGTTTCTCCGGGTGCCTGTTAGCTGGTATCACCCAAATTCGTGGCCCCAAGGAAGGCTGAGAAACTACCTGGAAGATTTAGCAGCTACAAGTGGAAGTACTATCTACTGTTCAGCATTCATCTGGATCTATATACGTATAAAACATACCCTGTCTGTCCCAAATTGAATGTTTAGTGGCCTTACACTGCCAGTTCTTGTGATAGTTTCAATATTGGAAAAACCTACCTCATTTGCTTGCAGAAAAAAGTACAAACCTTTTTTCAAGCAACTGGTATAGTAATAATACAGCAGCACCTTCCACAGTTTATCTCCGAGCTCAGTGTAGTTAAGTATATGTTTGAAGCCCTGTTGAGCTATACTTAACATTTCATGTTGTAACTCATTTGTGGAGGGTAAGAGAAACAGGCGCAGTACCTGCAAGGTATGACAAATACTCTCCTCTGCTTGGCCCCTCTTGGGATTTTAACATCTGGTGGTAGATGCTACATTAATCAGGCAGGAGATAGTGCCTGATAATTTTAATTACAGTCATAAAATGAAACTTGAGAGAAAAGGCGTAAGGCTGTGAACTGCTGAAGGTAGTTTTTGACAAAAATGTTAGTAGCTTTTTAGCAGCCTTCCTGCTGTGCCTTTTTTACAATGGTACTCTTTAAAGAATGAGAGAGGCTCTGTACTTTGATTGAAGCAGGCTTAATGGTATCCAGTCTCTTGTAAATCCAGAAATTATATTAGTACTTAGGTGAAGATAGCATTTAAAATATACATACACGGAAGTGTAAGTGACTTGGATGCTTCTGAACCAGACAAAAGTTGAGGCCTCTCAGGCTTTGGGTTCCTGAAACATTGATATATAAGTGCTTAGACCAGGCCACTGACACCTGAGCTTCCGTGTGTGTGTTCCACTTAGTCCTGTGAGAGTGATACACATTAGCAGTCTTAGTGCCTTCCACTTTTTCTGTGCTTTGTGACAAATCTTAGATATCATGTACTCATGGTTTCTGAGGGCAGAGTACTGTAGAATGTTGCTCCTGCACACAGGTGGTAGCTTGGTGTCTTTCAGAGCTCCTGGTCTTTCTCTGACTGATGAGACTAGGAAGTGAGTGTTGGAAGCACAGAGAAGTACCTTGCTACATCTGTGCTGCCAGCCCAGTGTTGCAAGAAGTGCCAAAAGTACTAGATCTGCTGGAGTGCTGTCTGTTTACATATACACAGTAATGCTCCCACTATCCTTGTGCATCATCTAGCCCCTGCCTCACACAGACACTATTCCTGGAAGCAGGTGGGGGACTTGTTATGGTGACCTGCTTGCTGAGCACCCTGTAAAGGGGTGGTGTGGTTTTTTCTTAGCTTTAGGCATGTGTGCACAAGCGAAACTGAAACCAAGGCGATGTGTTATGAACCTTTGTTAACAGAGTTTTCACAACCCTGAGTGAGACCTGGATTTTCAAGGCTGAGGCTGTCTCCTCTAATACAGAACTCCACATGAGGGAACTTTGGCTTACCCTGTACATTTGATAAAGACCTGTTTATTCACTAGGCTCCTAGAAGTTTGAGCAGTTGTAACACAAAGAGCTCAACTCATCATGGCAGAAATGGTGTCCTTCAGGGAGTAAAATAGCTTGATGTTGTTAATTTCAATAGTGAAAAATCTTAGAGGGGAATTAGACAAGAATATTCTGTTTTGAATTTTGGTTCAATCCTTTGGTGAAAGCCAGTTTATTCCAGTAGAACAACAGGTCTAATGAACATGTCTCTGGTATCTTCACCTTTTTGCTAATGTAGTTGTTATGGTGTTTATCTTCAGGTTCTGTGAATCAGCTGCAAGCATGGCATATCTCTAACTAAGAGTCTGATTCTAAAGAAAACTGCAAGAATTGGACAGGTTACAAAAGATGGATATGCAGGTGTTCTTTCAATGCCTGTTTATTTTTCTGCATCCGTATATACATTCACTGGAACTTCAGCTCTGTAATTTTCCATGAGCTGGGGGTGCTTTGGTATTTGTGAGGTATTAATAGCCATTTACACAGAAGACAGAACTTTGCAGAAAGAAACAAGACTTTTAATGCTGGTTTTATTTTAGTACAGCTGAGGAGGCATCTCAGCTGGTCTGGGCAGCAGTTCCATCAAGCTTCTCCTTAGGGAAGTGGCTAGTAAATAATAGAGTAGAACTTCATAGTATGTGTTTTAATTCGAGGAAGGGTTGTGATGATGGGTTAAATGCTTATAGGTCAGTTTTCATTTGTGAATTACTTAGTGTTCAAAATTGATTATAATTAAAGCTAATTCAATCTAGCTGATTCTCACTCAGCTCAGAGGTTAGTGCATTTCCTCTTCACCCAACATTGTTAATCTGGAGAGTAGGTCTGGTGTCATAATGTATTTTCTAGAAAACCAGACATGCCTGGAAGGCATCACAGAAGTTGCTTGGGGATTCATTTGATGACCTTCTGAAAAATTAGGCTGTTTAGAAGCAACATGTGAGGCCTTTGAGGACTTCCTACACTAAATGATTTTCTTATTTTCTGAATCAGCAAAGTTAATGCAGAAGGAAAAATCCTAATTACTCATGTGGCCTTTTGTATTTAGTCATAACTTTTGACCTTAAGTTTTCAGGAAGACTTCAGATACTGCAGATTAAAACTTAAGTTGCATTAAAAAAAAAGTTTTGCTAATTTACTTTTGATACTCTAGAATTACTTAAAAATATAAATAATTTAAGACATGAAGTAACTTGTATTTTCCTGGAAGATTAATCTTTTAAGTGAACTCGATTATCAAAGGTTAAAGGTCAAAGGTTAAATTGCAGGTCTTTCCTAGATGGAAAGCTGTTTGGATTTTAGTACTGGAAAATACAGATGCATTTGGGGGCTGTATGCTTAAATGTACATCTGCAGAGACATGATTTGCAATGATGATGTCTCAGTTTAAATCTTAACTTAGCATAATAAATAGACTACACATCAACTGTTTCACCTGGTCTTTGAGGACTATAGAACAAAGTACTGTCAGGTTCTCCTTTTATGTTCAAAAGGTGAAAGCAAATTTTAGATACAAAAACTGTGGGTTTTGGATGTACCTGTTGCTTTGAAGCATTCAGTTGATGATTTTACATATACTCTTTAAAAAAACTATCAACTGCCACCACCCAAATAACAAACAATGAAGAAATCTTCGCCCAAAACGTGAGAGATACTAGAATTAGCCAAGTGTTGCAGATTCTTGTTAGGAGATTTGACTAAGAAGGTGTCGAAAATCTGGAACGGACAAACCCGTAGAATTCTAAGACCCAGGTTAGAAGCATATATGCTTGTTATTGTTTTTGACCATCTACACTATGATTGGCTCAATCCACTACTTTATTTACGTATTGTTTAATATGCATTGTTTCAAAGTAAGGACAAGCAATTCTTTCAGATTTCTTGTGGGACGTCTTGCTTATGAGGGAAAGTTTTGGTTTAGTTCAGACCCTAGTTAAAAACCTGACAGGCATTGAAAAGTCAAGTTGAGGAACACAGAGAGAGTACATGAAAAAAAAAGAATTGTTGATATTGAAATCAAGTTTGAATCAGTGTTTTTTGAACTTCTTGTTAGTGTACATATTTTTGTCATTTCTTGTTGCTCTCCTCTCAAATACTGTTAATATAAAATGTGGACTGCTTCTGTTCAGGTATTCATGTTGCTAGGTCCTTAACTGAGCAAGTTCCTCTCTTCAGTGTTGAGCTGTGAATACAGTATTTTCATTAAGGATACATTACTGAAGTGCACAATGATCATATTTTTATTGTGTATTTCAGTCAGCATGCATTCATTTCATATCTTGCCACATCTGCATATTGAGTAGAAGTTTTCATTGAGCTGTGTGGCATTATGTATGTCTTTATATAACAGGTTTTTGACTTTTGAATTATAAAGTAGTTGGAATTACATATTTTTATTTGTTACTTTAGGTTTCAATACTATTTATTTTGCCTCACTTGGGTCACACTTTTAAGCAGTTGTTAATTCGTGATACTACCATTTTGGAAATGACTCATCTTTGAATGTTTGAGTGTAAGCTGGTATAGTGCTTTATGCTGTTTTTTGTGTGTGCAAAGTGGCTTTATCAGAAACGTGCTTGCTATGTTGGAACTGGTGAGACCATCGTGACACAGCCTCTTAATTCTTTTACCACCATCCTTCAGTGTTTTGGAGGTATGACATACTTCTATATTGGTGCCAAAGGCAAGATTGAGTGAAATTCACATGAGAATATTTCTGAAGATAACTGGAGCAGTGCTCAAGTTCGATGGTTCAAGTTCTCTATAGCCCTACTCCATGTTTACAATTGCTTTTTAAACTGCACCTGTGTTCATTTGAAAGTGACTGGCTGAAACCATGGGCATTCTTCTGTTGGATCTTGCTGGTTGTAACATCTCATCCCATCAGCCTCCAAAATGTGTTAAAAGTTGTTTTTGTGTTATTTTTTTTAGTGCACACTAACTTGTTAGTTGTAAAGTTGATAGGTTAGTAGTGGCCTGGCTTCCATGGAAAAAATGCGGAGCAGCAGATAACAAAGTTACTAAATACATTTTAGGAATTTCAGTGGCTTCTTGGTTAGTGAATGAATTAAAAATTGCATTTATCAGATGTTCTAGCAAAAAGCACACTTCTGACACCTGTACATGTTTTTCAGTATTTTTTAACTTTCTTTTCACATAAGGATGCTTAGAAGTTTTTGAAGTCAAATTGGATGAAAACTTTAATGCTGCGGTGTGTGAGTTTTGCAGATAACATAATTGCCAATATGGTTGTGTCTGATTATGTGGTGATCTCGACAGCCAATTAATACTCTCTTTCCCATGTTTTGATGTTGTGGCATGCACGAGTTGGTTTTTTTTTAAGCTGTTAGAGTGTGCCCTGCTGTCTGAAGAACTTTGTTCAAACACTTTTTTTTTCTATTACTTTGTCACTTTTTAACAATACCTGTACCAACATTGAGAAATACTGTCTTAGGAAATGTCAAAAATTTCTTTATACATAAAGACTTTGATTTCAACCTTCTAGGATGGCTGCTGTTCTTCCCATATTGATGATGGAAAGTAAAACCATAAAAAGCTATACTGAGTAGTTTCTTTAAAAAAATATAAAGATCGTTGTAATTTTTTCCAGGTTTGGATTTAAACTTGTTACATTTCTAATAATAAAAGATTGTTGTAAGTAAAAATTGTTAGATTTTCTGCTACAGAATCTTGGCATTCAGAACAAAGGCAACTTTGCGTGCTAATTACCCTATTTTTAGAACATGGTCAGGGAGCTCAGGTCAGTAGCATAGACAAGCATGCAGATATTATTTAGTCGTGATTTTAATTTGTAATTTTGTAGTCCATCTCCGTCTCAGTATGGAGGCTCTTTTCTGCTGAAAGATTAAACAGGCACTATCTAAAATGGAGTAAAAATACTACAAAGAGAGGAGTTTAGTATTTGCTGATTAAATCCTCATTTCCTGATTGAAAAATTAGTTCAGGGAAAAGCTTAGAATGGGTTTCCACATGAATGAAAACAAATCCTACAGTTACTAAAAGCTGGGTAATAATATTACTTACATATATTATACCTCTGTTTCATTTTGCAGAATTTGACTTTTTCCCATCAACTGGCATTCTCATACAAGTGTAAAGCACTTTTAAGTTGCAATGTGGAAAATGTGTTTTCATGCTGTAACATGTATACTTATATTGCACAGAGGCCTGCAGTTACTAGTGAAATAGTTGTACTGCCAAATGGCTGAAGTTGATGCTTTTACCTCAGGAGTTATTAGGGAGTGCAAAAAAAACACCCACTTGAAGGGAAGAGAGCAGTTTCAATTGTATTGTGTTACTTGGCTCAACATTATCACATTTTAATGCTTTTCTGTTCTTTACAGCCAGATTCTGAATTTTGCCATATTACCATAAGCAAGATGTAGCAGTACAGTTTCACAGTAACTTCAGACTTGCCTAACCCTTTTCATGAGTTGTTATAAAAGGTACTTGCCTGTGACAGCCTGTCTCTTGACCCTGCTGTTACTCGTGTAACTGAAGGTCCAACACTGTACAAAGAGATGCCTTGAGCATTTTTTAACTTTGCTGTCATTTAGACATTGAGGAAAGGAAGGGGATATGGGGCTATACATGGCTAAGGAAAAAACTACAATAAGCTTTTCCAGCACAGTTTACTTTCTCTGACTTGAAGATCATTCAGAAGAGAAACCGGGTGTTCCCTTTATAAAGGAATGTATCTCTCACACGGTGATATGAGTCCTGTCTTCCCATCTCGGATGTTTAAGCTCACATGTGGTGTTTCATGAAACAACACTTCTTGTCTGAATTTCTTACCCTTTTCTGCTTTGTCAGTTCACCTTACTTCAGCTTCTGCTAAAGATTCCCATATATTGCCATGCCAGTTAGCATTTCTGCTGTTAACTGTGCATGTCTTTTGCATGTGGTGGATGAGTTACTGCTAGCGCAGTAAGTTGTGTCAAAATGAAGGGATTTGAGTTACTGCAGAGTTCTGCTGTCACCTTTTTGCTACTGTATTGAGGCGCCTGGATTCCTTGTTTCCACTGACCACTAGCTCCTTTGTCTTTTTATGCGGAACTTAATGGCTTTTATATTGGTATTATATTCTTTATTATATCATACTCCTGTTTTCTGTGCTTGTATCTGGACAGTTTTAATTATCTATTCTAAATTTGAAAATTTAAATAAATTCAATTTTTTCCTACATTAGCAGAGTTAGAAATCTTTGTTAACAGCATAACTTTGAGGCACTAATAAAGGAATTGTCTCTGGAGAGTTCAGTGGCTGATAATGTCTTTCATCACACAGATGTGATATCTTGATGTTCTAGCACTGCGTTATTCTGCTCATTTGACTGAGATTGAAGTTTTGTTTTTCGGACCTTCTTAGCTTTGCTAACCATGTTTTTTCCCTAAGATGAATGATATAATCTGTTTTAACATGGTTATCTGCTGTGTTAATCATGGAAACATAGAATTGTTTAGGTTGAAAAAGGCTTCTCCTGTAAGACTGAGTCCAGCTGTTAACCCAACACTGCTGTGCTCATGAGCTGCTTAACTGTGTTGCCAAGTGCTGCATCTTGGGCCCTTCCAGGGACAGTGATTGCAGCACTTCTCTAGGCTACTTATGTCAATGCCTGGCAACCTTTTCGGTGAAGAAAGTTTTCCTAATACCCAATCTTGTGGCCATTTCCTCTCATCCTGTTGTTTGCTAACCTGGAAGAAGAGACCACTCCCCACCCGGCTACAGCCTCCTTTTGGGTTGTAGTAGGGAGTGATGAGATCTCCCCTTGTGGTAATAATAGATACAATATCCCCTTATTTTGTGACCAGTTTTCATGTGGAAGTATTGGAAATGGATGCATGAATTTGATCTCACAAGTATAAAGGAAACACTCGTTCTCCTTTATTCCCTTTTAAAATGACATTTTTAACCTGAAGCATTATTCAATTGCTTCTTTTTGAAGAAGAGCTAAATGTTCTCCTAGTTATTACTGAGCTGTATGATTTTTTCTCTCATAACAACTTCCCTACCCAGTGATTGCTACCATAGCTTCCACTAACAGTTTTGGAATGAGTGATGCATTTTTTGGGTTGTAATACCAAGACATTTGAAGTGTGAAACTCTATACTGTGTACTGTGCACTTTTTAAACCGTTCACTCAGTTCTCACAGAATTGTTTAAGTTGGAAAAGACCTTTAAGATCACTATGCAGAGCATCTGAGCTCTTTGAAGTTAAAAACCCCTTTTAGAGTTTTGAGCAAATAACCCCAGACAATTATTTTGAACATCTCCAGTCAAAGAGTGCTTTCTAATAGATCTCTACATAATTTAATTTTTGTTTGTATTTAATGATAATTATATGAGGAGAAATCTTACAAATTGTCTTGGAATTCTAAGCAAGAATGCCTTAGTGAGTGTATTGCTCTTGAATTTCCCAGTCTTTAGTGAGAGTTGAACTTGGCTGGTATGATGTCATTTGTCTGGCACCTTTGGTTTCTGCACACATTGCAAATAGTGTATCAGACTATCCTGATGATTTTTTTAATACAACTATCTGTCCTCCAGCTGGACATCTCTTTTCCTCACTGACCTCTAACTTAGTTCACCGCTTTGTTTGTTACCTTATATTGCAGCTTCTGAATCCCACATAGGGCTCATTTGTTTTAGGTATTTTCCATTAATATATTGCCCAAGCCTTGCCAGGGACAGGAAGAGGCTGATATGCCATTCTGTGGACAAGCTGACTTGTATTTGCAGTGCTCTCAATTACTGACTTCTGGGGAAATCAGGTTGGATAAAAGGATAGTTTCATTTAAAAATGTGACTTAATAAGGCTTGGCTGTAGTTGGGGTTTGATAGCCTCAAAAAAATTATTTCTGACTCTTGAACAACTTGAAAAATTTCTTTAAGTTGCTATTCCAGAGTAATTGTGTGAGAAGGGGAAGAGGTGTTTCCTGAAAGGGAGGGTTATGGGTACTGTTTGTGGTGTGGTATGCTCAGAGATGCTGAACATCTGAGATGTGTTGTCAACCTGCCAGCCTTTGGGGCTTGTGCAGAAATGCCTTGTTTTGCTGGAAAAGCTGTGTCTCAGGAATGTCTTGCTGCCTCAGCTGACTTGTAGTTCACCTCACTGTGACCTGTCTTCCTGAGGGCGAGCGGATGTCCGGGTAATCTAATAGTGCTGTGCTTACTTGGGACATGTAAAGCTGATCTGGAAAAGAAAAGGCTTCTCACTAAAGCCTGCATCCTAGCTGTAAACATGGCTGGTGCCTCTGAGCAAGTTCAGATTCGTTTCTGTGTAGATAAAGGAAAGATTAGGAACTGCTGAGTCTGTATCTCTATCTTCACTTACACAAAATCACTTAGTGAGGAAAGGATAACCCTTGAAAACTGAAAGCTCACTAATGACTAACTTGAGGATGAACACACGAACATTCTGCATGTATTAAACTCCATTTCTTGAGAAATATGACAGTTTAACAAGCCTTTAAGCCTAATGAAAATTGCAAATCGTCACATGGATTTGATAAATTTTAAATTTTAGGGTTTTTTTGCTAATTTTTAGTAATTTTGCAGGATGCTCTCAAAACTGGGTAAACTAGTGCTGGATTAAGTCATCTAACCATTTTTATAAACATCATGGTTTCTTGCAATGGCAGGCAGGTTTAAGGTACCTGTATGAAAGAGGTTTGAAATCTGAACCTTTAGGAAACTTACACTTTTGCTGGAAACTGTACTTTTGCTTTCCTTTTGTAGCACAAACTTCTACACATCTCTTTTAAGCTCTGAAAAGATAACTGTTGCTTTTCTTCTGCATATTTTTACAATGAGCAGCAAAACATTTTAAGTGAAGCCTGTGGGCGTTATGGTCGAATACAGGTGACCATACAACTGTGGTCACCTGTATTTGACCATAATGCAGTCTACTGCATTCAAAGCTAGGTGGCTGTAGCTGTTCAAGTAAGGGAAACAAAATATTTTACCAGTGAGGTTTTTTGCATGCTGGCTTTATACAGGGATGTTGACTACTTTTATTTGTGCTCATAAGCCTCTTCATTCAGTCAGAAGGCCTAGATTCCAAGCAGTGTCTTAGTCCAAAACAATCACCTAGGCGCTGAGGCTTGAAGTAATGCACCGGATGTATCCAGGTTTGTTACAATTCTGCATTGACAACTGGTGAACTGATATCTCCCTGGCATTACTTCAGGGAGTGGTGCTAGTGGTTTTGTTGCTCACCTGCGGAGGTGCAGCTGCTGGTTTTGAACCTAAATGCACCTATGAATAAGAACTGAGAACAGCTGTGTCTTACAGAAAGTGGAGTGATACGAGTCCTATATTTGAGTATTTAGTGTTGGGAAGATGCTTCAAAATGAATACTGCAGTGATGTATTCTAATGTTATTGATTGTGATATATAGTGTATTTGAAACCCTGAAGTCTAGACCAGGACCTTGAGCTGGGCATTGTGCAGAGATAGTGGAGGTTGTTTGCTCTTAAGGAATGCATTTTCTCAGTGCTTTTCTGCAGTGTTTTTGTTACTGTTTGGGTTTTTTTTTTAGCCAGTAGAGCTGTGTTTGCAGAGAAGCTTATGGTTGTTTAAGTAAATGACAGTAAACAAAATGTGATGCAACTACATCTCTTCCATGCTAGTGGGTTGCACAGATTAGCCTAGATGTCTGCCAGCATAGTTTTCTTGGCAGTGCCTTGTAGTCTCCTTACTCAAGAACAGTTGTCTAGAGCTGGCAGATAATTGTCACAACAGACAGTAGTATCTCCTCAGTTTGCAGAAGAACTCTTCCAACTGTGTACAGTCTGATACTGAGTTGTGTAAAAAGTGGAGAGAAGATTAAAGGATGGGACATGAAAAAGTCTGCTGCAAGGAGAATAGGGAAAAATTGGATGAGAGAGAGAAACACACTAGAGGGAGGCTCTGAAGTTGACAGCTGCTTGATACAGTCTATTTTAATTTCAAAAAAATCTTTGAAGAATGTTATTCAAAGTCTTTGAGTAAACTGGGCCATAATTTGAAAACATAACAGCGCTTGCATGGATTGTTTAAGAGCCAGAAAGCAGAGGGGGTAACTGCCCAGTGCAGTGTGGAGAGAGGCAGACCCTGGAGTCCCACAGGATGCTGTAGTGAGATGAATGTCTTTAGCATGGTCAGAAGTGATCTTGGAAAGAGGATGAACAGCGAAAGAATGGATGAAAGTTTGTGATAACATGTAGTTGTTCAGAGCTGAAAACAAGGGCCCAGCAAGGAATTTAGTAGCACAAGACTGCTGCTGAAACTTCTTCTGCTACACAGTTGTGTAGTGTAGAAAAGTCTGAGCTGTAGCGTAGAAATCTCTGAGCTGAATATTGCAACTCAGAAACTTGAATGATATCATCAGGTTGCCTGCATTGTTTTGGGGAAATGAGGACTAGCTTCTGAAATAAAAAATAGTTACGACATTGTCAAATACTTACGCTTCTGAACCAGTGTGTTTTCTGAATGTAATTGAAAGCCAAAAGTGTTTCTGAGGGAATTCTTACCATGTCATTGCTTATTTCCAAGGTATTGGCTAATGGCTCTTGTTGGAGATGGACTGAGTGCTTCTTAAAGTTTTTAGGCCTCATTTGTTCATAGCCAGTCTTGTCTTCATTTAGGAAAAAAAGTTTAAATGAACTGTGGAAGTTGGTCTCTTTCAGAAAACCTCTAAGGCGTCTCAGCTGCTGTTTTATCTAGCCCACTGACTTGGAGAGACTACAGGATTTGTGCTGTCACTGGTCACACCTTTGCTGAAAGAACTACCTTTTGTTTTATGGAAATTGAAGCTTTTTTTGATAGGGAGAGCAGAGAAAGGACATGTTGGTCTCTGCAAGGAGCAACCCTGTGCCGCATTTGCAGAAAAATGTATGAAAGGCAGGTGAGCTGTGCATCTTGTGTTCTTTTGCACAGCAATACTATCAGTCTCCTTGAAACGGTCCTGCATTAAAAACAAGTTAAGAGAAAGTGTGTATATTTTTCATGGATGCAATGTTGTGTATATCAAAAATAATGCTGTTACATGGCTCAAGTAAAACAGGGACCTGTATGTGAGAGTTGTGACTGTAGTATGCTTTCGGTTTCTGTAGGTCTTCAGTCCATGCTGTCTTAGAGAATGGTATTCCAAGTAGAGTCTTTGGAATTGTTACAGGGAATTGTTACATGTGTAAAACTGAAATTACAAGACAAGCAAATGTGATGTGAATGAGTCAAGAATATTGCTGTAATTCTTCTTACTGAATTCTTAGATGTTCTTTGGCTTATAGCACTGCTGCTATTCTATCTATTAGCAAATACTGTATTTTTTCTGAAATAGATGGAGAAGTACTTGGTTCTCAGGTTTTTCTGTGTATGAGGGAATTGAATCTTTCTGATTATGCTCTAGATTTTTATTTGGCACTATGAAATAGTGGTTCTAAGTGAGGACATCAGATACTTTATTTCCATGTAACTGTTGGGAAGTAATTATGACATGAGAAAAAATATATTTAGATTATATTTAGATAAAATGTAGATGTTTAATTCTGAAATTTAGATTCTGACATGTTTCTTCATAGTGACTGTTAATATCCTGATATTACTGGGATTGTGGTTGTGTGCTACACTTTGGACAGATTGAATGCAGTTTTCACTTTTTCTGGAAAACATCCATCCAACACTTCGTTAAAATTCCCATTTGAATGCATTGTAAGGAGTTGAAATTCCTGAAGGAAACTTGAATTTGTTTAGCTTATAGGGCAGCATAGGGTAAAATGGAGACTCTAAAGCATTGGTTTCCTTGCTTTCTGGGCCGGCAAATTATTCCTGGTAGTTGGAGCCTCCTGAATTACTGGCAGATGGTAGTAACCGTGGCAGTGTTTTCTTGTGCATGGTGTTGTCTTAGACTTCAAGTTACCAAAACATTTTTTGGAGGCTAGACTCCCAAGTACTGCTTTGCTGGTAGAGAATGTTACTCATTTTATAATACATTTTAGAACATAGCTTCTTCATGGTATGCAAGGTTTGCAGTAATCTCAATATTAAATGTTTCTAATTACTGTATATGGAATATTTTATTATTATACTGAGATATTTAAGAAATTTATGATCATTCAGAACATGAGAATTATTAATGTTAAACAGCCTGGCACCTGGCATCAGTATTTTTTGTAAAATACTCCCAGTGTTGTGGATATTCTGAGGAACTGCTTGGAATTGGTTTTGTAAAGTTGAGATTAAAAGTAAAGCTACAAAAAGGCCTCTTCATTCTTAAACTGATTTATATGTAATATGCTCCATCTGCAGTCATATGCTGGAAATGAGTAAACAGTTTCCAGCCCCCTTTTTGCTTCAGTTTTTCTCAGATTATATTCTAATTTTATATTTAGGACTAATTTTCAGTCAGTGATATTAGTACAGTCCCAAGATCCAAAACTCAGCATGGTGTTTTGCTGGTATTTGGTTCTTCAGTTTATTTGAGTATATCTGGAGGTTCTAAACAAGAACAAAGTTTTTAAATATTTCTGTATGTTTTAGACTGAGAGCTCAAAATGTACAAGGGAGATGTGCCAGTCTTCAGACTGTTACCTGTATTTATCATGTTTCATAAAACTGACATGGTTTGTGTTTCTTTTAGTATTATGGCATATGACCATAGAGTTTGTAACTAAAATCTAGTGCTGCTGTTCTTATGTGTTGGTTTGTTTTTTTTTTCTCTCCAGTGTTTGAAATCTAGCAGAATGGCAGACATAGACAAGTAAGTAAAATCTGTACCTTACTGAGGCTCTGAGTGTGTCCTGTGCTGTACTTGACATGGCTGGGCAATCCAGATACTGGATAGGCAGGCTCTAGATACTGACCTTGAGCTCTGTGGTGGCAAGGCCTGAGGTTTACAGCATGTGGAAGAAAAGCTTATGTTGCTCATGATAAATGGGTTTGTGATCTTAACTGTAAGTAAATATAAAAGTGGAAGAAAACAACTTCCTATGTTGGAATTCTGGAGGGGGAAAACCGATGGTATTGCCCATTCCTATTGTTTCCCTGTATGGTTTTTTCTGTACTTTGAGTGCTCTTATTCTGTGGCATTTGAAATATAATTTAGGTGATCCTACCCACCGTTCTCAAGGCCTGTGCATCTTAAGGAAGATATGCAGAGCAGAGGGAGGCTTTGACTAGTTGATAAGAACAGGAGAGGAAGGAATTCTTTTTGCAGAAGGAAACTTTGTAATTCTGGAAGTTTGCTAATTCTTTAAACTGTTCTAGGATTGTCAAAGGTGAAACTTCTGCAAAGACAAATTTGGTTCTGTTTGGCTATTAAGGCTTGTTTGTCATAGATCAAAATATGCAACTATTAATTCTTGTTTGAGCTAAGCTCATTGTAGTATTTTATAAAATTAACTTATCGATGCTGTTATTGAATATTTCTAATAGCAAAGAACAGTCTGAACTTGATCAGCAGGATATGGAAGATGTTGAAGAAGTAGAAGAAGAAGAAACTGGTGAAGATGCCAACAGCAAAGGTAATGTTGAAACCAAGAGCTTCTAAACCTCTAAGCGTATGTGCTTTCTAATTAGTGTGTTAAAAATACTATGGTAAAACGATTTCAGATGTACAATTGCATTTAAGTTCTGAAGCATGGACTTATTTTTCAAATTGTGTGATTTTTACTAGCTGTCTGCAATTATTCATTTTAGGCATGGTTAATGCCAGGTTCAGGCAGTGCTGACCACTTGTGTAATTGGAAAAGACAGGCTTATTGTGGATATGTGAAAGGACTTTCAAAACTGGAAGCAGTTAAAAACATCACAAATGTAAAGCTTTGAGTATAAAAATTATTGTGCACATGCATGTGTGAATCTCTTACTTTTTGATTAGTTGTTTAGTAATTTGCTGCTGAATTGACAGAACAAATCATGCTCAGTGATACCACTTTTAAAATTAATAAATCCTTCTTTATTCCCTCTCCACAAAAAACATAAGCACACATCAAAATACTTGTTTTGTTGGTGCTGAACAGTCTTACACATGCTTTGTATTTAAAGTGTGGGGGCACAGATGGCATCTAAAGAGCAATTAACCAAAAGAGAAATAACTAATAATCTCTGCAATAAAATTACTTGGACTGCTAATAGTGCCACATTACATGTTTGCTTGAACAGTATAATAACAGTAAAGTAGAACATTTTGCTCAAGATGTTATGCTTTGCTAATTTATTGAAAGAAGTGTTTCCAAAACTGGATTGCAAAGTTTTGGGGAACACATTCATTAGCTGAAGTAATTTAATGGCATACAGTAATTAAATGGTAAGTATTCAAGTGTCCCACAAGAACATAGAGATGAATAATGTGTATTTTCAGTGATTTCCCAGCTATTATTATAGGTGAGAATCAGAGGGGAAATTATACTGTAGGAATCCTGGAGGGAAATTGGACTATATAAATCAGAATCATGTTTTGGTACTAGGAAAACTTGACACAGTTGTAAACAGTTCTGCATCTGTAATTCCTGATTGCCTAATTTTCTTTTTTTTAATGCACAATTCTTTCTTTAAAGATTGGTCCAAAAGATGCTCTTTGTGCTGACATAATTTTCTTTTTCAATTTAGCTCGACAGTTGACTGTGCAGATGATGCAAAATCCTCAGATCCTTGCAGCCCTTCAGGAAAGACTTGATGGTCTGGTAGGAACATCTGCAGGATATATAGAAAGGTACAGTATTTGTTTAGTATGAACAGAGTGTTAAAATGGTTCTTTTGTTGTCTAAACAGTGTTGTCTATGGCATTAGTGGTCATAAACCACTGTGCTGCTCAGCAGAAAATGAATATAGTCTGTCTGTAGTGGATCTCAGAATGGTGGAAGAGTTTTTACTTGAGGTTTCGTGAAGAAAAGAGTGCTAATATTTACAGTGGCTGTTTTCCTCTGCAGTTACGGTATGGCACACTTCTTAGGATACTTGCCTGCTCCTTTGGAATCTTTTGTAGCTTTACCTTGGTCATGAATCATCAGTTATTTAAACTATAGACAGATACTTGGAGGCCTGGTGTCTCTAATACAGTCTTTTTATGCTTAGACTGTAACCATTAGCTTATACAGGAATGTTATTAGCAGTAATGTTTTCCTCATATATCAAAACCTGCTATAAATTCTTGCCATAATTTTCCTTAGTTGATCTGCATTTATGAGGCATGTAGTAATCGCTTTCATTTTACACATTTGTGATACAGTGGCTCATTTAGCAAACCAGTTCTGGCTCACTTTGGGTCAGACAATGTGTTTGAAGACAGTGCTACCAGCTGCTGCGCTCGGTGAAACAAAGCAGCAAATTTTGAAGATTAAATTTCTTAACAAAGAATAACTCAACTGTCTTAAACTTTTCCATAAAACCAAGCAAATTAATGGTGAGACCTTTCTTAGTTGTATTCAATACTGTGATTTTACCTTGTTACTGATTGATGATGTAGAACTTGTTTTTAGAATCAAGATTTATTACACAAGTTTCTCTCATGATTTACCCTATGTGTTTGGAATACTCTGATTCTAACTGTGGTTGAGCCTCAATTCAAGAGCTTGTGCTAAAGATTTCAGTCTTGTTGGTAAAATTATTTGCAGCTTTTATTTAAACTTTTTAAAGCTTAAAATAGAGTGTAAAATATGTTGCGGTACAAGTTTGTGTTAGCTTGCAATGGGTCTGGTTAAGGAGAGATCAATATGTGCTTAAAATGCAGCGTTAGTAACAGTTCTGTCACTGAATTTTTCAGCTTGCCTAAAGTTGTTAAAAGACGTGTGAATGCTCTCAAGAACCTTCAAGTGCAGTGTGCACAGATAGAAGCAAAGTTCTATGAGGAAGTTCACGAGCTGGAAAGAAAGTATGCTGCTCTCTATCAGCCCTTATTTGACAAGGTATTTTAATGCTACTCTGATTTGTACCTTAAAGCTTCTTCTAAAATACAAGGGAATATAAAAACCAGAAAACTAACTCATGCTCCTGCTACTTTGGTCTCATATGTGCCCCTTCAATTCTACTGATGCAGTTTTGCTAGCCAAGTGAACATCAACTAAGATAAGGAGAGCAAAAAGTTATGTGTGTTCCATAGTTACCAAAAGGACTTTAGTATATTAGACGTCATTTCAGTGAGTCAGTTGAGTAGATGTCAGATGATACTGTAACTTTTGTGGGACTTTGATGTTTATTTTAGTGTATTGAAAAGCTCCTAACTGCTGAATAAATCTTCTAGAGTCAGAACAAAAGGTTTTGATAAGTAGTTAATGTATTACTAGTTGTGTAATTTAGGGTTAGGAATTTATTGGTTAGGACATTGCTGATTGCAATGACTAGGAAATTTGAAAATATTCTTGGTTTAATCTTCCAGCGAAGTGAAATCATCAATGCCATTTATGAACCTACAGAAGAAGAGTGTGAATGGAAAGCAGATGCTGATGAAGAAATTTCGGTGAGTAGCTCGAGTCTCATCAATATTACAAGCTTTAGCATGAAACAAGATTTAATAAGTTGAAGTTTAAAAAAGCCACAGATTTGTAATGATTACTTGCTATTGATAATGATTCTAATTCTTAATGGTTGCTTAAACCATCCACATGGCACTTAATCATAATAGTATCAACAAAGAACTGATGAACCTTATGGGCACTCTTAAAATTAAGGAAACCCAATATTTTTGTTTTCTCAAGGAGGAAATGAAAGAGAAGGCTAAGCTCGAAGAAGAAAAAAAAGATGAAGAAAAAGAAGACCCTAAAGGAATACCTGAGTTTTGGCTGACAGTATTCAAAAATGTCGACTTGCTGAGTGACATGGTTCAGGTTGGTGGTGGTCTAGCCTTGTTTAAAGTTGCATTGGTAATTAATCGAAGTGTTTTTAAGACAGCAGTGGAAACACTATGATGCTTGATATGTCTGATGGGGAGCAGTAATGGAACTGTTACTTGGATGTCATCTCTGAACTTTTCAAGTGAAAGTACAGAGCACTGGATTACCTCTCTGCTGTTATATTTTCTGAACATATTCTATGATATTAGTAAATTTTCGGCGCTTATAGAATTGTGTGAAAAGTGTATTAGACATTACTAAAAACTGTGTTGGTTGTTTACTGTATTGAGGGCTCTGTACACAGCCATTGTTGCCATCTGCTGGTCATGTTCATGGAAATATTTCAGTCTTGTAACAAGGGTTTCTTTTAAGGAAAACTTGTTCTAAACATGGCTTTTATCTCTGCAAGGCCTTAAATCTGTTTATAATTGAATGTTATGAAAATTAAATACACTGTGTTTTCTTTACAGGAACACGATGAACCTATCCTGAAATACTTAAAAGATATAAAAGTGAAATTTTCAGAAGTTGGACAGCCTATGGTTAGTTTGACTTATTAATAAACAAGATTACTTTTGTGTTATCTTAAGAATTATTTGTATTTTAGCAACATGGTCTGTGATAGCCAATTGTCTTGTGGAAATCATGAGAAAATATACAGCTGCTGCTTCTGAAAAAGCAGTACAAGGTCTAGTGCTAGTCTTGCGCCACCCTGTGAATGAATGTTTACTAAATTTAACCTTCAATTTCTGATGAGATTGGCCTTAATATCTGATAACTTAAGTTTCACCATTGCATTTTGATACTTTTAGGTACTTTTTCTGTAACTGCTGTGATTTCATATATTTTCCTGGCAGAAATCAGACAGTTTTCTAAGTTCTAATATTTCTAGATTTGGAAATTCTTCCTGTACATTAGTACCAAGAAAGCCGTGTGCTTGGAGATCTGTCATTATTGCAAGCAGTGTAATAACTAGAAAAAGTGCAAGATTAAGTAAATGAAAAGATTTGAAGATTTATTGTAAAACTTGAGTAGCAAATTCTAGAGTAAGTTGTGGATGTTTTGGAGAAAGATGTATTCTGTTGAGTGTATTGTTTAATTTAGGTGTTAAGAAGTTAAAGGTGCTTGTGAATAACTAAAGTTACTGTTCTGCAATTCTTTTTAAGAGTTTCACATTAGAATTTCATTTTGAACCAAACGACTACTTCACAAATGAGGTGTTGACAAAGACGTATCGAATGAGGTCAGAGCCAGATGACTCTGATCCCTTTTCTTTTGATGGACCAGAAATCATGGGTTGTACAGGGTAAGTACTAATAGATAGCTTTAAGACAATATAACAGTTTTCCCCTTCGAGTTACTCAGCTGTAGAGTTTTACAGCATCTTGGGGACGTGCTGGGCAAGATACTTCCCCATGTAACTTGGGAACAACTAGGTTTGACATGAGTCTTTTAGTTGTTATCAAGAACTTAAATACAATATAGAAAAACATATGATTTGTACTGCATAATTTATAAGCGTATATATTATATAGGCATTTAAATTAAAATATCAGTCAGTATTTATTAGAAATACTGTTCTGCAATCACTAAAGGCCAATTAAAAGTTGGACAGTGGTATCTTTTAGTAGGCCTGGATAACTTTTGCTAGAATTTGTTTGATTGCGTCCTTTAATATTTTCATATTTCTGACATGCAGCATTCTGGGGAGTTTATTCCAGATTTACTTTTTATGTTGCAGTTGTCCATTTTATTTTATATGTGTTGAATGTTTGCCTTTGAATGTCTGTCTGAGAAAAGGAGACTAGTCATCATAACCCCAGGTTACTAATTTTAAAAAGCTGTCACACTCCTTTCTTAGTGAAATCTTCTGCTGTAAATTAGTTAAGTAATTTTTTCTTTATATATCCCATTTTTTGTGAACAGAGGGATGAGAGAAAACTGTTGTACATAATTATCCTTATGAGTTTAGTAGCTTTTGTGCTCAAGTTACCAGTGTTCTGGCTGCTCTGAGTGATAACAGCTAAGCTGCAGCCTATCACTGCATAGTCAGTGTTGGTTTTGCTCTTATCTCCAGTTGCTCATACTGACTTATTTACCTCTTCATTTTCCAGTTACTTAGTGTATTTTGCAAAGTCCTGTCAGATTTAGTTTTAAGTGCTTGGGTAGCTTTGATTAAACTGTTTTGTCTTCCCCAGTTTGGACTGATTTGAAAATCATGACTCTTGGCAGAGTTTGGTGTGAGATGCCACTGCTTCTGTAAAAATTATTAACTCCTAGTCCTTATTTTCTCTTTTAGCTAAGACAGCCCCTTCTTGTCTCAAAGCAACTCACTCCATTTCTTTAAGTCTGTAAAATAATCGAATCAGAAACTTCAGCAAATGCAGTTAGTTTCACTGATGTGACTTTTTCATTTATGGGTCATCAGAATGCTTTGAGTTTTATAGAAGCTGTAGGCATGATTTTGCTCTGTAAGCAGGATAGAGTTTAAAAACTCCAAAACAACAAAACCCAAACAAACAGACTAATGTAGTACAAGAAGACAAAACCCACACAAACAACTCAAAATCAGCCAGGAACTGTATTCCTGCCTGATGCATTGTTTTGAGGATTTGCTGTTTATAATGATAGATGTGGTGAACTTTGGCATATTACTAACATGCACAAATATGACATTACTTTATAATGGATGGGTGGCTCTAAAAATGGTGCAATACTAGTTGTTGATAGAAAACTAGGCAGTACTTGGTAGCTAATGTAAACTAGCATTTTAGAGATTGAGTGGAGAAGGAAAAACTTCTGGATGGAAATAATCCAAAAATGAGCCTGTTACTCTTGTTCTCAACCTATAAAGTAATGAAAAGATAGCACCAAATAAATAGTACCTTAGTGTTTTCTCTTTCTGTGTCTCTTGCACTTGTGATAGTCTCAGAAGATACTTGTGACAAGGGGAATGGTATTAAGTTGCAGGTGGTTGTGGGGTTTTTTTGTCATTTGTTTTTCATTGACTCTTTAGCTGCCAAATAGACTGGAAAAAAGGAAAGAATGTTACTTTGAAAACCATTAAGAAGAAGCAAAAACATAAGGGCCGTGGAACAGTCAGGACAGTGACAAAAACTGTTTCCAATGACTCTTTCTTCAACTTCTTTAGTCCTCCTGAAGGTAAGCTGAACACTAGTTTAATTGTATTAACTTTAAATGTAAAATGTATCTCACTCACTTGTTTCTTCTTTTTATTACAGTTCCTGAAAGTGGAGACCTGGTAAGTGATTTTAAAAATTGAGTGTTTATGGAATTTTAGAATTTTCTAAACAGCCTCAGCTTTAACTTCTCCCATCTTTAACTGAGCATATTTATGAAGACTAGTATGTATTTGAGTTTTCTTTTTTAGAAGGACTGTTTGAGTTGGATAGCACAGTTCAGTTTAGTCAATTTTAACAGTTTATGCTTCCTGAAAGCTACCTTGTAAATTTTTAACAGTTGTAGAAATGTAGTGATCTACATTATTGGGCTTCAATTTAATGGGTGGTACGAGTCTCTCCCTTCAGATGTTCTTCGGATGATTTTTTTCCACTGGCTGAATGTATCCAGTTTGTGTTTTAATCTGTTAAAAATTTCTCAAGTTGTTAACTCTTCAAGAAAGTAGTAAAACAGGAATGGAAAACTGAAAGAGCCTGCTTTTCTGTGTGCTATGACGAGAAGCCATGTTTTTGTAAGGAGAAAAACAACCAAAAATACTTTGCAGAAGGGAATATTTTATGCAGTTTGAGTGAGAAACACGAAATTAAAGCTTCTAGGAGCATGCTGTTAGAACTCTAGTTGGCATGGACACCAAAAGCTGTATATTCATAACATTTAGAGAAACAAAACCTTAAAAGAAGTCTTTTGAATCGAAAATAATTTCTCAGATGAGAGATAGAAAAACACTTGGTATCAAAAGTAGAGGAGTGAAGGTCTGGGATTGGATCAGAGAGCATTTTTAGTTGTTCAGGGGCTTCAATAGTGGCTTTGTCTAACAGGAATCAAGGAGACTCACTGTAGGAATCAGAAGGAGGTTGTAAAATCTTTCGTGTGATAGGCTCACCGGGGTATTGTTCATTTCTTTAATTATTGTGCATATGAACTGAAAGTCTATGGAAGATATTAAATAGTATTTGTACTTGGAACAAAAGAAACTCCAGAATTGTATATAATTAGGCTTACTGAAGCAGCAGCTCCTTACTGTATAATGTGGGTGGACTATTAAAAGTGTCAAACTTGGCCCCTCAGTTTCAGTTCTGTAAAGCAGCACCTGGAACAAAAAAATCAGTAATGGGATTTGTGTAAATCTGGGCACATCAAAATCCGTGCTAACCTGTGTGTATACGTCAAAAGTAGTTACCATCTTAGGGTTTAGGAAATAATATTGTTTTATGCAGGATGATGATTCCGAGGCAATCCTTGCTGCAGACTTTGAAATAGGTCATTTCTTGCGTGAACGGATAGTTCCCCGGTCAGTATTGTACTTCACTGGAGAAGCTATTGAAGATGATGATGATGACGTAAGTATAATGTTCATTCAGAACACTAAAAACATTGAAATAATACTGTTTAAAGACCTTGGGCAGTTTCTTAAATTGGTATTTTTAGAATGGGGTGTTTCAATGTAAGTTGCAGAAGAGCTTCTTGGATTTAGATTGTTCGGGCAAGAGCAACATAAAAATCATCTTTGCAGTAGTGACTTCAGAGTTTTGTGACAAAAGCGGGGGTAGAAGCTGATCATCGAGAGGATGTCATAGCAGTATTTTGTGCATAAGTCATTCCTAGAGAAGTGTACCCAAATCGTTGTGGAACTGTAATGAGCTGCCAGAGAGCAAATGAGATAGCTGCTCAGCCTGTTCTTCGTGCTTATAGTGATATTAACCTATGAAGTTTTAGGAGATTCAAGCCTCATGCTTTCAAAAGTAATCTCTTATTGAAAAAAAGCTAGATAAGCACATTCAAAGCATGCCAAAATAACCAAAAAGAGTTCTGCAAAAGCTTAAGCATTTTAAAAGAGCTAAGCTTGAAATTGGCAAACCATGAGGCCTCAGAACTTTATACAGGTGTAAAACGTTTCTCTGTCGCTGCCTCAGCTCAAACAAAGACAGTTTGACTGTTAAGATAGCTTTAGATATGTCCTGTCTTAAAACTAAGTTTTAGAATCTAAGCTGTTGGCCCTTGTTGCAAAGGCTTGGCTGGGAGGGAGGTACTGACAGGACGGGTTGCCTTGGGCTCCGCTGTCCCCTGCTGTCCCGAAGTGGTACCGCAGTGTAATCGGCTCCTCCCGAGCTGTACGGCATTGCCTGCTCTGCCACAGCTCGCCAGGGGAAGTTGAACATTGCTCGTGCTGATGCAAAAAGTATTTTTAAACCTGACAGACACAGGAACTTCTGGGTTCAAATTGAAAGAGACTAGGTTTAGATTAGATATTAGGAAGAAATTCCTTACTCTTAGGGTTGTGAGACATTGGAATAGGTTGCCTAGAAAAACTCTGGATGTCGCATCCCTACAGATATTGAAGGCCGGGTCAGATAAGACTCTGAGCAACCTGGTCTAGAGGAAGATTTCCCTGCCCATGGGAGGGTGGTTGGAGCTAGATGATCCTCAAGGGCCCTTCCAGCCCAAACCATCCTGTAATTCTCTTAAGATCCCAATACAGAGTGGTCTCTGATACCTACTTGAGCTATAAATGGCTAAATTTATGATGCTATCAAAACTATTTATTTTCTCTTCTAGTATGATGAAGAAGGTGAAGAGGCAGATGATGAGGTAAGATGACAGATGCCCTTGATTCAAATAGTTGCCCTGTTGTAGTTTGTTATATGGAGTAAGAGTTCCTTTAGTTTTTGAGTGCTTTGGATGGTAAGTTTAAGAGTTACTTCTGAAATAAGATAGAACATATTGTTTTGTGACTCTCAGGTGAATAATTATAAAAAAAACCAAAACAACAGAATAAACAACAAGCAAGACAACAAAAAACCCAAACCAAGCTAAGACAACCCTTTAGGTATCTTAAAAATAAGGCTGCCACTGATGTCAAAATATATGCTTTATGGAGAATAAACCAATACAATATGTATAACATAAAGTGGTAATTAATGTATTTCTGAGTACAATTGAATCTTAATTTTCCTGAAAATGGCTCAGGAAGATGAATGTGGATAAGCTAGAGAAATATTAAGTGTTTTCTTTCAGGAGGGAGAAGAAGAAGCAGATGAAGAAAATGATCCTGATTATGACCCAAAAGTAAGGAATTAAAATGAATGTTTAAAATTTGTGTATGCATACAAACATTTAAGGCTTTATGCATGTTGAGTCTTGATTTTAGTTTACGTTATTAAACCAATAGTTCCTATGGGTGAGCATGTTTTGTTTTGAGGCTGTTTTGGGCCTAATTCTGACAGACTAGAATTGGTAGAGAAACTTTTACAAAGTTCTTTCTCCAAGAGTAATTTTGTAAAAGTAACTTTTGGCTTTGAGTACTGGGGTTAGTCAGGCTTGGTTTTCTGTAAACGTGTCTTGCATCACGTTACTGCCTAATGATGAAAATTGCAGAATGGTTGTAAGGACATGGAGAGAACTGTGTCATCCAGCTTCAGTTTTTGGGAACTTGCTACAGGCTGGCTCTGGCACAGGTTTTCACAGGAGAATACAAAACAGGCTCTTGCACTTTAGCTAAATGGCAAGTCTTTCATTGTTTGAGGTAGCAGAAGTCAAGGTTCAGGAATGCATCTACAGCCAAGTCCTAAAGTGTCAATGGCCAAGAGCAACTGGGAGCTTTCTTTTATTCCATGGGAAGGGAAAATCACTAATCAGGCTGGAAAAACAGTTATGAGCCACTCAATTCATAGGTTTTTAATAGCTGAGGCCACCTGAAAGCATCTGATACGGTAGGTGAAAGTTGCAGTCTTGAAGTCTGTGAAGTGCTCCAAAATGCCTGCTGTTAAACAGGTTTCTCATTTCAAATGAGTGCTTTTCAGTAGGAATGGTTTGAGTTACTATGAAAGTACAGTTGAGAAAATTACATAATCTTAGCATTTGTACATAGTTTGCAGGGTACAAACTTGTAATCAAAATGTACAGTCTTGGTGATGTTTGATCTGGTATAGTGTATTCAAATTGCTTCCTAGTCAAGAAAGTTTTGGAATCCAAATGAAACAGCTGCAAGTTGACCTTACTTCCACCATTTCAGATTGCTTTTCTCAGTGAAACAGAACTGAGAAAAGGGTAAGACTATGCTCGGTTTCAGAGAGCTGCTCGGGAGCTAGTGATAGTAGTGTTACTGTAGTAGTATTGCAAGCTGATCTCAGGCCGTAAGCCAGCTGAATTTATTAAAGCACTGTGGTCCTAGAATAGCTGTTCAGACCAAGGAAGGTAGTGGAGTAAAACCTGCAACTGAACTCAGCTCCCACACAAACTTTCTTGAATTCCCACATTACTGGCTGTCTGTTTCAAGAACAGAAGCTTGCCATGTCAGAATATTTTAACAACTAGAATTTATTGCAAAAGATGCTTCCAGAGCATTAGGAACTGTGATTTGGCATTTCATTGCATTGCTCTACAGTGTCTTCTGGCATTAGACCATGCTCTTGTTACTGCCCATAGGAAGTTTCTTCTGTCTCAAACTGTGAAGAGGGTCTGCATGCTTCTTCTGAGCTGGGCTTTTTGTTACTACACATCACTCTTCTCCTTTTTCTGGTCACGGTGTCTTTTAGAGTACCACACTTGGTTCTGAATAGGTTTTTGTTCTGGATTGTATCCTGATGTGCTAACAAAGCCAAAGTAAACGCAGTGTGGATATTGCTGCATCCAAAGACAGCAGTGTTACTAATGCTAGACAACTCGTGCAAGGGAAAAGATGGAAGAACTTGAATATTGCAGCTTGAGAAAGCATGCTTAGCAATATTGATAGTTCTTTTAAAATACGGATTTCTGTAAACCGGTATTTCCTTTTTTCTCAACAGAAGGATCAAAACCCAGCAGAATGCAAGCAGCAGTGAAGCAGTGTGTCTGTGGCCTTGAGGATTACCTGCACTGTAATAGCCTAAACACAACTATTAGTTACTTACAGCCTTATGTTTTGTATCTTGGTAGAATTAAGTAACCAATTTGTTAAAAAAATAAATCAAACACTTAAGAACCGGTTTAAAATGTAGGTTCAATCTACCTAGCATTTTAACAGTATAATTTTCTGCCAATATGTAGAATGCAGTAAATGCCCTAAAGCATGAATGTTAATTCATTGCTACATAGTTTGGTTCTTGTGAAGTCTTTGTCACGTAGCTATTAGACTGCAGCTGTGAAGATGATCAGAACTGTTAACTGAGACCAATATTTGTTTAGAGAAAACTCTCTCCTGAAGAACCAACCAAAGTATTTTTTCAGCCCAGTAGTCTGAACGGGTTTAAGTCTGCTTGCACTAGCTGTGCCTTCATTACTTTGTTATAGAAATGGCAGTGACTTGTACTAACTAGGAGATGATGATGCATTTTGAATTTGACTACTTGAGAAGACTAGTATAACTTGTTTAATTTCCCAACAAGACCACATTAAATATTCATAACTGTCAGCTTGTTTATGCTATGGGTTTTGTATTTTATGTGACATAGTGATCTACAAAAGAAACCTAGTCATCATATTAAGGTTATTGTTTACCACAGGGGTGTGAATAAAACCTAGTATTTTCAGAAGCTAGTCTTGTTTTATTACTTGTGTATCTGCATGTATAAACTGGTAATGCATATCTTACATGCTGCAGTTCATGTTTCACTAGAAACAAAAGCTGATAATTACTGAAAAGTAAATTATATAGCATTTGAAAAACACACACAATAGTTTGGAAAGTTTGATCCATACTTTGCACTTGCAGTGTGATACTTGTGAATCTGAGCTCGATGTTTCAGTGATTCACTGAAAACTCTGCCACACTGCCATTTTAGAGAAGACAAGTTCTTAGAAGTGGGGCTAGATCTGATAAAGGACTTCGGTACTGCTGTGCCTGTCTCTAAGGCATTGCCTGTTAGTATAAAATCTGGAGCAAAGTGCCTTGGATTTTCAGTCCATGTAGATGAAGCTAGGTGGTCCTGAACAAAACATGCCCGGCAGCCGAAGAGAGTGGTGGAAACACATGGTTGCATTCTAGTTTGTCCTCGCTGTATCAAGCATCTGTAAGAAAACAAACCCAAAGAAATTCTGCTTTCTTCACCTAATGTTCTGTTCACTGTGCTTATGTTTGCACATTCTGGTTCATACTTGGATATTCTGTCCATATTGGATATTTTTGTCAGTTTAAACACATGGGCTAGAAGATCTTTCTTTTCTCTTTCTGACCTTGCTTGTAGTCTAGTAGTGGAAGTGCTTGATGAGATGTGGATTTAAACATACTGAGCTGAAAGAGGCTATGAGAGGTATTCTGAGTTTTTCCAGTCAGTAGCATGCTACTGTATGCTGTGCTGTCTTGTCCTTCACACAACTATATGTATATATTGTGATTTTCTAAGCAAGTAGATAGCTTTTTTTCAGAGATGGAAGGGTCCTTGTACTGTTGGAAAGAAATGTCCAGCTAACCATGGATCTATTTCTGCAGTAGTTACTTTTTTTGGTGCCACTTACATACTTAGCCATAAAGGTTTGAAAAGAGCAGGGCAAGCAGAAGGCAATGACCACATGAGGATAGGGCTGGTGGAAGAATTTCTGTAGCATGTCTTTTGCCTGGAGGGTAAGTAAATACAGAAAGAAGCTTATCCCAAGTGCCCTTTTAAATCCTCAGCCCCCCTCAAGAAGATGTAGGTCTAGTGTCCTCTGACTAAACTGTTTTAGTTTTGTTATTGATTTTTCTTTTTAATTCCTTGAAGGCTTAAATACTACACTGCTTCATTTCAGAATCCCTGTCAGGCTTCATCTGTCTCCTCTCCAGGTATCTGCTAATTTGGGAGAAGGAGCTCATTACCTATAGCTGCGTGTAAAGCAGGACCATTGAAGCTGTGATCGTGGGTGTTTAGGTAACACAGATCATAGCATAGAAAAAGCAGTTTCAGAACTGCTACCAGCCACTCTCAGTAGCTATGTGTTAAAATAGATGTGGTTGGTTTTTTTTGGTATCAGAATATGGTTATCCTTTCGGGCATTGACCCTGCCAGGTGTTTGGGTTTCACATGGTCTCTTCTCTAACATCTCCTAGGGTTAAGTTTAAATCTGAGGACATATAGAGACCAAACTGTGATGGTATGTTCTGAGCTTAAGAAGGCATTAAGTTGGGACTTTGAGGTTCATACTTCTGGACATGGGAAGTCTCTGAAGTCCTTACTTAGATCTAGCCCATTTTTGCTAATAGCATCTGGTAATTGTATTTTAGAAAGAAAATAAACTGTTAAAAAGTTAAAAGTTTCAAAATTCACTGCTTAATAAATTTGGCTTGCTCTTTGATTACTTTCTTGTTTAACACCTTCATAACATAAAATGGGATGTATTATTTGAAAATGGGAGTTACTAGATGTCAAAGCACACCTGCAGCCTGAAAGATCCAGAGTCATGAATACATCCTATTGACAGATTTGGTAAGTTTTTTTCCAGATTGACATGCTAGTTCTAAATCAGCAGTTCTTGTGCTCTCCAGACTGCAGCAAAAAGAAGAAGAATATAAATGAGGTGCCTGTTCTTATGGCATTGGTTAAATTAAAACTGTTCTGGTGCTTACTGTAGTTTTGTTATCAATGACACTCTTGTTTAGCAGTTCTGAAAGGCAGTATGTAGCAGGAACATTAAACTTTCAACATTGATTGGAGTGTTGTGACTCATTCTTTTCACTTTTCATTTATAGCAGGTGTACAGAATCTCTTCATTTAGTATTTCAGGAGGATAACTTAGTTAACAGGTTTGGGCTGGAAAAATGTATCACTGAAATAGAAACTGCTGTCTTTGGCAGCAGTTGCAGAAGTGCACCATAATTTAACACCTGTGTAAACGGTGTCTTCTATCCAGTTTTGTTTGCTGTATGGAAGGAGGAATTATTTTGGGGGGAAAGTGGGAGGTTGGTGAGGAAAGAGGAGCATTAAGTGAGACTTTGGATGACAGGGAAGGGTGTTTTGGGCTTATGCTTGATGGAGAGGGAGGCTTCTTTGCAATTATTTCATAATTGCTTTTAGCAATCTAGTTTAGCGCTGAAGAGCTTCCCTGTTATAACTTTGTTCATGTTAAAAATAAATAAAATCACAGCATCCTGAAATGAAGGAGCTCAGATTTAAGCTTAGCATTCTAAAGTTTTACTTTTTTGGAGTAGTCATGTCAGGTGCAGTTAGAAGTGTTACCTTGGATTATTTGAACACTGGGCATAGCAGCACTGCTTACCAGAGTCTCCTAGCTTCATAGGCTTAGATTCTGTTCTGGGTTGTTGAAATGGATGTTTCTGAAACTAATAGCAGATACTGTAATTCTGACATGTTTTGCTTTTTAAGTGGAAAAAGGCAGCAGAATATAGAAAAATGCAGAAAATTAATATGTTCATCTTTGTCTTCAAGCTGGTACTCAAAACTTGCCCTGTGTTTCAGGGCCCGTTCTTGTCTACCTGATTTGGAAATTGATAGGAAACTTATAAGCAGATGAATGATTAACGTTTCTGCTGAAGGTTTCCTATTTCCAAAGGTGTCTATGCAGCAGTTATTTATCAAAATGCCTTCTACCGGGCTGAGAGGATTGTGCTGTGACATTCTCGGCAGCTTAAGGAAACAAAATGCTGCACCACTCAGTACAAAAGGGACAGCCTGATAATGAAAGCATGAACAGCTTTGATGGTTTGCTAGGTTGGGTCACGAGCCACATGGATCTTTGAGTAGGCTGACTAAGCTCTGCAGTGCTTTCTCCTGTTTTCCTGTACAGATGTGGTCTTCTCTAATCCAAGACTTACAGGTCAGAGAAGTTGTTGCAACCACATCTCCACTTTAATTTCTCAATAGCTGCTCAGTAACCTGTTTGAGGTTCCCCACAAAATTTCAAGAGGACGTTGAAATAATTGACTTTTAATTGCTAATACTTGCCTAAACTGAGCATAAATTATCTACTGAAAATAATGAAGTCTTCTATACTCTAGCAAGAGGAGGTAGAAGTTTGTCCATGTGGCATGTCTCATTGCTCTTAAAATCCTCTTGTCAGACCTTTACTCAGGCCTTGTCTGCCACATGTGGCCTGTGTCTCAGCTTTTGTAGGAAAATCAGAGTGAGTAAAGCAGACAAGACAGGGTATGCCAAGCACAGATAAACCATTCCATGTTTGTCTGCCTGGTGTATACCAGGGATGGGCACACAAAGCTTGAGAGGCCATGGCAGAAGGGCTCTTGTGTTAGCAGATGTCTCACTAAAGCCTGAATTGAATTGACAACACAAGTTGGCTCTGTAGCTGCAGGAGGGGCTTGAGTCCTGAACTTGCTGCTAGGATCTTTGCTTCTGTGTGCTCAAGTGTTGGCAAGAAATTGCACAGATTTACATTTTCCCTGTAGTAGAGAAACTATTCTGAACTCAGCATGTTTTACTGCAGCAGTCAAGCCTGAGAAGCTTAAAAGCTCCTTTACAGCCTCGTTTTTCTCTACAACGTGGGTGCTTCAGTTGAAATATTTTTGGAAAACAACTGCCTTGGAAGTGCAAAGGACTTTGAAAAGGCTGGGCTGGAGAAGCTGTTATGACAATAGCTGGTGAATTGCCCACAGTTTTTTTATTTGGTACTTCCATGGGTTTTAGTGAATGCTAAGGCTTGGGGCAGTGTGGCTGTTATGGTACATCTTTCATTTTTACTTCATTTACTGAGGGGTATATACAGGTATCTGTGGGATGGAGTTCCTGAAAGGAAAAGTCTGCATCCAAGGTCACATTTTCAGACTGTAGTATTTCAGGTTTGACAGTAGGAGGCATCTTCACATCAGCTATTTCTGGAGGAATGGCTGCAGAGCTTGCCTAGTATTTACTGAAACCTGAGTAATGGTAGCAGCTGTGAAGCATTTAATATAAATATAGTGGTTTGAATATATATTTCAAGAAAAGTAAAGTAAAATCTTAGTGGGATATTGTTGTGTGTCTGTGTTGAATGTGGTTTTTCAGAATAGTAATGTAAGCAACATCTACTGAAGTTCAGTTTGACTTGCATCTAGGAAAAAAGTGTTATCCTTTACTGGCAAATTCTGCACAATATTTTGTTCTTTTTTCATGGAACTGTCATTATTTCATCTTGCACTAGTCTTGTAGCTTTTGACTGATCTGGTTTTTTTGGTCAAACTGTGTTTTAAATGGCTGTTAATATTTGTTGGCTTATAGAGTACAAATTTAAATGGATGTTTTGCATGTTTGCTTCTGTCCACGTGCTTAGGTGAATTTCACCAGGAATAAAGAGTGCGGTGACTCTGTGTATTAGCAGAGTATGTCCATCAGTGCTTGGAGTTGGGTTAAAAATCTGATATTCATTGCTTTGTCATGGAAGGGTGAAGTAGAATGAATTTAGTCTCTCTCCTGTATATTTGATGAAAATATTTGGCCTTCCACACTAGTTTCCTTTTTTTCATTTAATTAAGTGCAGTTTACTGTCTGTACTGAGAACAAGAGAAAAAGCTCGCATTAAATGATACAGATGCAGGTTGTATGTTAATGTCCTTAAGTGTTACACTGCAGTGCTGTGGGGTGGGGGGAGTTTTTGAATGTTGTTACAGTGTAACATGTCACTCAAATCTAACGAGAGTTTCCACACTACTGGTGAGTGCATTTCCCTAGAATTAAATGCCTATTTGCTTACAGCGCTGGAGCAGCAACCAAAGCTGAATAGGTGAATTGTTAGAAATTGGTCTTCTGTACGTTTAGTCTAGTGTCCTATGCCTTACATAGTGTCAGTATTTTATAAAGCTGCTCTGTATAGGTGAATGCATTTTAACCAGTTTGCTTTACTAGGAGTTTCAAAATTGTGTCACATGAACAGAGACCTCATCAGGAGCAAAGAAATAGGTGCAAAACACGGGTGAAAAGGCAGGAATTCTCTTATATTGCTCAAGCTATTTTTTTGACACTTTGTATGTGCACAGTCAGCTGGAGATGCAGATAGTTGTGTGATGAAACTTAGGTTCAAATGGCACTGAACTGCTGCTGGAGGCAGTTGGTGAATGGTGTTCAGATCTTTTGAAAATTAGCGGGTGCCTCTGTTAAAATAGGCATAAAATGGTTGTGAGAATGACCTGTATCTTACAGCCTATCTATTCAGCTCTAAGGAGAAGGAACTATTCATAATATAAATGGATGGTTTAGGATATTGATTTCCTTTTTCGTCTAATTTATGACTAGTCAAGTTTCCTTTGTTACTGAGTGTTTTCCAGTTACCTCAGGAAGGGTAAACCAGCTGAATTTTAATTGCTTTTATTTATTGTTTACCCCTCAACAATTTATCAAAATTAACTTTGAACTTCAAGAGGAAAAATTATAAGAGGAAATCCTTTTTTAGCATGTTATCAGAGATAAACTCCATTGAAGCTATCATTACTGTTGATTTTTTTCCTCTAATCTGTTAGAACACAGCACATGCTGTAGCATGATCTGCTTCCTAGCTGCCAAAATTGATGTGAGGAGGGGTTTTTTATGGCCATGATAAATGTATGTTTAAAACAGTACTCTCAGACATAGTATGAAACTTCTAGCTTACTAGAAGTTCAGTTTACTTTGATTTTGTCAGCCAAATTCACCTATGGTGGATTTTGATTTATATGTAATACACCAGAAGATTAAGAATTGAATAGTTTCATGTTAACTTTAGGTCATTTTACGTTTCTACTCAAATTTATTCAAAAGCTAACCTCGGGGGAGAATCCGAACAAATGTGTGGGAGCAAAGCAGAATGATAAAAATGCTCCTAGCTGCTTGCCAGTTTGGTTTTATTTGGTGGTTTCTGGTGTTATTTCCCTAGTCTGCTTTTGAAGTTTCCATGTCCTAAGGTTCTACTGTTTCCTTAGGGAAGTGGTACGGATGACATTCTTTAGACATTACTCAAACTGCTGCAGCGAGTAAAGTTTTATATCTGCAGTTGAAGTTGCTTCTCCCCAGGCCAGCGTAGGGATCAAGCTCTTGTACCGGGTTCTTCCAATCTTTCTTTTGTTAAATGGAGAGATGATAGCTTAAATATCAGGGTTCCGCTGAAAACCGGCACCGTTTTGCTCGGCATGAGTCAAAACCACGCAGAAGAGGGCCCTTACCTGCTCTTGCCCAAGGAGGCAGGTAAATATATTTCAACTAAGTATTGCGGGAACACCCCAGGGAAGGTAAAGGAGCGCTGTCAGGCATTTTCCGTGTCCTGGTAATCTCTCTAATAGCCTAGCGCCGGTTAACTACGGCGGGGAACCCCTCTCCTCCGCAGCCCCGCCGTGCTGTGCCGTAGCCCAGGGCGAGGGGCGGGGAGCCGGGCCGGGCCGGGCCGGTGCCGCCGGGGAGCGCAG